>VDFB02172810.1:0-27671 GCA_007258455.2 Sequoia sempervirens | reverse complement strand
AAAAGTTGCACCAGATGGATGTCATGAAAGGTTGTAACCCTAAAATAATGTATATATGTCAAATGAAATCAAAAGAAAGGGGATTAGATTTAGGAGAATCAGTAGATTAGGTAGTTGGATAGGGTGAACTATTGCCAAAACATAATATCATGTTGTACATTGTAAAATCTTTTAAAATTATATAATGGAGAAGAACATATTTATCTGGTGATCCAATTATGGTGTCAATTTTTTGTCGAATTTATTGAAAACATTATCTAGTTGTCTCCAAGGTTGTCATTTCTTGATTATTTAAATTGAAATATCAAAGATATTTTTCAATTTATCAAAGCACACTTGCTGCTCTTGTGTGGTTCAATTAACTGGTTCCTGCAAGACATGATTAAATCCTTTTGATTAATCACAGTAATTTGGAAAAGGACATTTGGATCATTAAGAATAATTTGATAATTATACTCTTGCACATTTAGACAAGTTGTAAACAGTCACAAGTGCCAAGCAATTTGAATTATAGCCATTAAGCAAGTCACCCATTATACAAATCTTGACTCCATTAGCCCAATAGAAGGAGGCACTGGTCACACCTTTCATATTTTAGAATTTCATTAAGTCTTATTAAAACATCCATATCTCAATTTCAATACTAGGAGTAGGAATAGCTAGCAAGCTTTCATCTATTACACTTTGTCCCATTGTAATAGACCCATCAAATCAATCAAGTCATACAACTTTAAGTCTGCTTTATTCATTTAGGTACACTCACCTAGGTCTAGCAGCACCTGAAGAGAAGAAGGTTTAAACCAATTGGCCTTGTTTGTTACCCTGAAACGTATCAAGAGATTGACAACCTCTTGAGGTATTTTACCTGTATTTTTGAGAGCTAACAAATTGGTGACTCTACTGGGGAATAACATCAGAAAATTCTGTTCCAGCCTATCCATCCATAGAGTCAATAAATTTCTAAAATCGGTCTTTAACCAAAGATTCACAATTGTTTCATTTGCACTCCCCATCCGAGTCACACACCTAACAAATTGGCAACTCTATTGGGGAATAACTTTAGATATTTGATTCTAGCCTTTCCATGTAAAGAGTCAATATAAATTTCACATTTGGAGTGAGGAGATTCCGTTGGGGAAAATCAAAAATAATTTCAAAAGAATCATTTTTGTACTTTTGGAAAAGTAGGTGGCGACTCTTGAAATTTTTTGATGAAAAATGCACAACAACCTTCTGGAAATACCTTTGAATGAGCTAAATGATGAATTAAACAAATTGAAAGTAGAAGTAGCTGAGAGCAAGAGAGCATTACTTCAAAAGCTGAGTGAAGTGGGTATCTTTCATGCTTTAGATACACCACAATATATACCATTCTCCGATGAGGAAGGATATTCAAATGCATGTAGTCCTTGGACTCCACAAGCGCCTCATAATACAATTGGGAATTTTCACAATGAAGGTAATGCACTTTGTTCACAACAGAACATTTATTCACCACAACCATCAAAACAAATAAATGATTATCCAGTCCCTCCTGGACAAATACTAGTAGGCTACCAAGATTATCAACGCAACCAACATTCTGAGCATTATCCATATCAATACCGAATGCCACATCAAAAGGTGCAACACAATCCCAACCCATGTGAAGGTGTCAATCAAAACCTGTAGCAAAATGTATATCCGGATCAACAATTTGAGGAGGAAGAAGATGAGTATGTACATACTCAAAGCCAAGACTCCATCATAGAATCAGAATGTGGAAATTACCCCTTTGATGTATTTATTGACATAAGGAGATATGAAGGAGAAGATGAAATATCTCTATACAATAGGATGATAAATATTTGTATGCAATTACCTTCTAATTACATAAGCCTACAAGACCCTTTTTTGTTGCACAGTTCATAAGAGTGTGGAAACCTGAATCAATTCATTGGCCTGAGTCATCAAAACAACATGCCTTTGATCAAGTGAATAAATTTATTGATGCCATGTAAAGGACAAGGTATGAGGACACTAACAATGTTGAATCCAATAGTTGTATTACTGATGAGTATAGAGAAATTGATCAAACACTGCAGCCAATAGAAGATGAGACATATGCAAGAGAAAATAATTCCTATAACAGCTTGCGTGAGGAGGAACAAGATATTGAAGATGTCTCCTGCATAACAGATTGTGATAGGGAAAGCAGTACATGTTACGAGGGATCCATTCAATATTCAGATGGTGAAGATGAACCTGTGGATTTTGATTTGCTAAATGATTCTTGCAGTTCTTATGGAGATCTAGATGAAGATGCAAGTTCATTTGATTGTGAACAAATAATACCTCCAATTGCATATGAGAACCATAGGGACATAGTTAATAATAAAGAGGTTTGTACACTTGAAAATGGTTTCCAATTTTTTTCAAATCCATTATATGATGAGAAGATAGAAGAAGATCAAATGAGATTTTTCCAAGGTATGCCAGAAAACCAATTTTATGTGTTTTCAAATCCACTTTATGTTGAAGATGAAGTGTTTTCTGATAATAAAAATGATATACCAATTTATGAGACAATTGAATGTGAGATCAAAGCACTTGAATTGCCACTTTTTAATGACGAACACAACAACAATGATGTGGATACCGAGGCATGTTCACTCAATAGTGAACAAATTTCAGATTTACTGGCAGCAAAGTATAAAAAATATACACATCAAGATTCATAAAATTCATCTCCAACATTAATTGATTCAAGTATACATGATGATGGTTGTGTGGATTAGAATTTTGTCACTACCAATTAGTGATATGGAGGAAGTAAAAATAATTTCAAATCTAGTTATTTCAAAAAATGTTGATGTGGAAGAACTTTCAGATTTACAAGAATGGCATTTTGATGGTAAATTTTTAATACAACTAGGAGATCATTCAATAATGCATAATAGTGAGCAGAATAATGAGAAATGTTGCATTAAATATGCATGCAGATTGTATGGTAAAGATGACAGAAATTTATTTCATAATGATGAAGAATATGACTTGCAAAGTGGTGAAAGGAATTTGGGTCAAGCTGAACACAATGATCTTCATGAAGTTTTCAATAATAGTGACAGGGTTGGTTGCATGAATGTCCTTGAGAAGGATTTGATGAAAGTATATTAGAGCAAGGTGTTTGACAGGGGAAAATAGGGGCAATTCTTTTGGTGGCCTTGTGCCATCAGCCAGGGTGTGGTTTTTTCAAAAAAACATATTAGTTCATGACAGAAAAGAATTTGAATCTGTTGTTCAACAACTAAAACTTTTGGTCTACTCTCCTAGAGGTCTGAATTCTTGCTATACCCACAAGGGGCATACATCCCCAAACGGAGCCACTGTTGGAGCCTAAAATTTCATGCAAATTTTAGGTTCCCATATTCAAAAAATTGATTTTAACACTCAAAAGTACAGTTAAAAAATCTGCTCCAATGACTCACTTTGAAAAATCACAAAACAAAGTCAGTAAAGTTTCAAGAGAAATCACTTTGCAGACATGTTCATCTATCATATGGGAGTATCTCTGCAAGTTTTTAGTTTCATACGATTTGATTTGACAAAATTTCAAAGCAACAAGTTGAAGGGTTTTTGAGAAAATCTGCTGTCAGCACAGTGAAATCTGTTAAAGTGGCCCACTTTAAAGGTAAATATTAAGCAAATGGATAATGATCATGATAAAATGATTTATGCCTCCGATTCGCCACACCAAAATCTACTTCCATGATGAATTTCAGGGGTTCAAGACATTGTTTGATATTTTTCCAAGATCAAATCCAAATGTATTTTACACAATTTGGGAACTGCATTTCCAAAACAATTACAAAATGATCAACTTTGATGTTTGATATTTCATGAATGAAGCCGATTGGTGAAAAAATATCTTGCACACATGTTCACCATGCCTAAATGAGATAATCTCCAAAGTTATAGCTTCTCAAGATCACATTTGATAATTTTTCAAAAAAGGTAAATGGAGGGTTTCAATTGAGCTTGACAGTGGTAATTTTCAGAAAATGCTAAGTAAGCAACTTTGGGAGTTCATAGTTTGCAATTCTGACAACTTCATGCCAAACCATTTTATGAGCATACTCTCCTATCACAAATCAACATATATGTTCATTTTCATGGTCATTAGAGGAGTTCCAATATGCTTTTAATTGTTTTACGACTGCTCCCAGGCTAGAATTGGCGCCCCGAAAAAGTTGCAAATTTTGAAATTATAAGGGTGACCCAGTTTATGTTTTGGCCTCAAATGTTTCCAATTTCAATTTTGTTCGATGATGAGCTCATTTGGTGCATTAAATTAAAAATTCATTTTTCTCACTACATGCTCTGGTAGAGCCAGTTTACAAAGGAAGTACTTCGATTTGGCAAGCTGTTCAAAATCTGTCAGAAACCCACTTCCAAAATAATTGATCATAGTCTCTTACAAATTTTCATGGATCCAGGATGCTCCATGTGCCTTCGGTGGTATTACTCTATTTTCCCGGCAGCTGAAATTAAAATTTTCCTATGTGCTATAGTTAGAGAGGCATAATTTAAAAAAAATGTTTGATTTGTTTTAAAATAAATTTGGGATGTTTTAAAACAAATTTAGCACCCTCCAATTACATATGTTACTCTTTTATGTTGGCTAGCAATACAAAGGTTTTTAGCTTCACTCTTCAAAAGCAAAACGTATTGTTGATGAGCTTTGTCGGCAATATCAAAATCAAGGAATAAACATTATGGTATCACATTCCCAAATCCCATGGATAAAGGATTTTTGCAGTGGTTGATTACCTTAAAAAATCACACAGGGAAGAATTGATTTTAAGTGCAAAAGGAGTGGCAAGATGAAGATCAGGCTGAGACCAAGCATCAAAAGAAGACTTTTAAAAATTAATTCAATTTAACTCCAATGATTGCACATGTTGACAATGATGGCGCTATTGAGTTCTTGATCTTGATACAAGATGAATGAAATGAACAGCATAGTTGGATCTTAAAAATATTAAGCCCATATCTATTTGTCTTTACAATGGTTGTAATGGCTCATGGAATTTAAAGTAGTATTTGAGAAGCATGAGACAAAACACACGATAACTCAGGTATTTCCCACTCACACCCACAAACAACCCAACAAAAACCCTAAAATGAATATTGCATCGGTGAGAGAATGGTGATCTGAGTGAATATTTACCGATTATGTTAGTCATGCCGATGAAAACACATCGGGTGAAAGAAGTGAAATTGATGGAAGAATTGAAATTCCATATTTCAATCGAATATATAAATGTTTGCACTAAAGGGATTTATATAGGAAACAATTATTTTACCCACAAAAGCATATTGGGTAAAAATTTATAAAATATTTGGACGGGGAGTTGAGATATTTTCACCAACAGGATATATAATTATTTTACCCAAAGGAATTATTTAAATCAGGTGAAATATTTCAATCAAGCAAAAAAAACTGGAATATTTTTCACCAACGGAATTACAAGAGTGAATAAATTATTATTACAAGAAGGGTGTATTTGGTGTATTTTATTGGGTAAAAAATACTAACGAAGATTTAAAGTAATAATATTGGTGTGATTATTTTAATAAAATAAAGTTGCAATCTTGATTTTTCACTAAGAGGTTATTCAAAGTACAAATGTTTTTACTGACTTGAGTAAAACATTCTCTAGGGAGTTAAAATCATTTGAAGAGTCATGGAGGGGGTAATTATTTTACCCAAGGATTATTTTATTAAATTGAATAAGCCAGAGATTTTTGAGCAAAAGGATTAGTGAAGATTGTTAAGATCTCAAAAGTATTGTGAAATGATGATTATTATTCAGGAAGACACAATGATGAAGATTAAAATATTTAATTTTCCGATAAGGCAACTAATTAAATATTTTATTTTGCTGATAACAATTAAACAAAGAGCTGCACCAAAAGGAAAAGTTGCACTAGATGGATGTCATGAAAGATTGTAACCCTAAAATAATGTATATATGTCAAATGAAATCAAAAGAAAGGGGATTAGATTTAGAAGAATCAATAGATTAGGTAGTTGGATAGGGTGAACTATTGCCGAAACATAATATCATGTTGTACATTGTAAAATATTTTAAAATTATATAATGGAGAAGAACATATTTATCTGGTGATCCAATTATGGTGTCAATTGTTTGTCGAATTTATTGAAAACATTATCTAGTTGTCTCCAAGGTTGTCATTTCTTGATTATTTAAATTGAAACATGAAGGATATTTTTCAATTTATCAAAGCACACTTGTTGCTCTTGTGTGGTTCAATTAACTGGTTCCTGCAGGACATGATTAAATCCTTTTGATTAATCATAGTAATTTGGAAAAGGACATTTGGTTCATTAAGAAGAATTTGATAATTACACTCTTGCACATTTACACAAGCTATAAACAGTCACAAGTGCCAAGCAATTTGAATTATAGCCATTAAGCAAGTCACCCATTATACAAATCTTGACTCCATTAGCCCAATAGAAGTAGGCACTGGTCACACCTTTCATATTTTAGAATTTCATAAAATCTTATTAAAACATCCATATCTCAATTTCAATACTAGGAGTAGGAATAGTTAGCAAGCTTTCATCTATTACACTTTGTGCCATTGTAGTAGACCCATCAAATCAATCAAGTCATACAACTTTAAGTCTACTTTATTCATGTAGGTATACCCGCCTAGGTCTAGCAGCACCTGAAGAGAAGAAGGTCTAAACCATTTGGCCTTGTCTGTTACCCTAAAACATATCAAGAGATTTGCAACCTTTTGAGGTATTTTACTTGCATTTTTGAGAGCTAACACTGCTCGTTGGCTATTTGTTAGTCTGTGTGTTATCTTTGAAGTTGCTCTCTTTTTTGTAAAGGGTTTTGGGGTCCCTTCAAAACCCGCTTTACCTCTAATCAAAAACATTCTAAGATTTTTCACTCATTATATCTTTTCATAATAGGTAGAGGGGTGATTATGTACAAGGTTATCAATTTTGATTTTGTGTTAAGTAACTAGGAAGATATTCATACACCCTTTAGACACTATCATGTATGATTAGATGCTCGTAGATAGCGATTCAATCAATTACATGCTCAAGTCTTATGCACTTGATTGCTCGTTAAATTGATTAATGATATCCCATTCTAACAATTAATCCTAACAAAATAACTATACAAAATGGCAAGGGTAATTGTGAGCCATCCTCTCCCATTTCCTGCTAGTCAAGCATCTTTTGATTTTCTTGAAGTGTTCCTCACCTTTTGTTTTTCTCTTTCTCTACCTCCAACTTTTCATTTCATACACATGTAATTATGAAAACAATTCAATTAAATATCCATGTTATTATAAAATGAGTCTTTGACAAATACCCCAATAGTGTAAATGCACTTTATGCATCTAATTTTATGAAACCGACATCATAGTTGATTGCCAAAATTTCAAAACTAAAATATTAAAACCAATTTTTTCTTACTCAAAACATAAACCAGAACCATGTTCCTTTATTATCAGTATAGATGTGACATGGTGCACATTATTATAGTGCAAGCCTATTTTTCAAATCACTTCATTTAGTGTCGCCAATAATATCTACACAAACATTCTACCTGTTTAAAATGATGGAAACAATTGACATCTCTCTCAACAATTTTTCTTGCAACAATCTTGGAGATAACTTTTGTTACAATGTGGCAATCAACACATATCAAGGTTCTAGGAGTGCATCTAACAAACCAAAAGTGATTGCCAAATTTTCACTATGATGGTAGAGAAATAATTCTTTTCCCTACCTTTTCACATCACTAAGGAAATGTCTTGAATCTAGGGAATACTATGTTGCCTTCATCTCCTAAGCCAATCTATCCAACTTTTCATACATCTCATGTGTTTGAAAAGGTGATCTATCCCCTACACAAAAAAACACACCATTTTATGGTCTTCAATCCAACTACATTCAGGGATCTCTTTAATTCCTCTATCATTTATCAATCTCCTTAGTATTGAACCTACACCACTTGTCCACATCTACATAGATGTTTGAGAGAAGAACAAAAGTCACAACATTTTTAGGATTCAAATAGAAAAGCAATGTCATTGTAAATACTCCTAAACCTATATCCATATGTGATTTGTAGGCACCAATATAACACATCCACACAACTACCATAAGTTTAAATGGCATCTTAATGATAAAGTTTAGGGTGTTCTCTAGACACTCAACACAGACAAGAAGCTCAAACATCACACAATGATCAATTGTAGGTGTAATGTTATAAGGGTTACTTGTGTGACTGAAGTATATACAACCCTCATCCACTAAACTTGAGTGGCTACGTGCACATTGAACACAAATAAAACTGATAATGTTAAGATATGTTCCAGGAGTGCTTCATTAATTCAAACAATTTAAGAACATCCTTGCAAAATCCATTTTGTGGATATCCTGCAAACTTTCATTCCATGAAACCAATTTCCAACTATAATATTTGACAAAAATCCCCCTTTAATGGATGTCTATACCAGCTTAAACAAAGCTCCCATTTTGGCACAGGCGGGGAGAATGCTGCCTTTACAACTACCAATTCCATTTGCTTGAAAGTTTCTAAATCTTTGTCATCAAATCCATATTGTTCGTATCCTGCAATCACGACACTCCATGAGACCGAATTTCTTTTGAGGCACATTGTCAAACAGTTCGCATGCCTTGTCCATGATTCCACATTTTGCATACATGTCTACCAGAGCGGTTGCAACTACAACATCTGACAAAATTCCTCTATCCTTTATGCTTTGATGGATGTCCATACCCTGTTCCTAAGCTCCCATTCCGCACAGGCTGCGAGGATGCTGGGAAAAGTTGTAGAGTCTGGCTGTACACCTGCGAATTGCATTTGCTTGAAAGTTTATAAAGCCTTTTCAACAAATCCATTTTGTGAATATCCTGCAATCAGGGCATTCCATTAGAACACATTTCTTTGAGGCATTTTGTCAAACAATTCATGTGCTTTGTCTATGCTTCCACATTTTATATACATGTCTACAAGGGCAGTCGCAACTGCAGCATCTGACAAAATTCATCTATCCTTTATCCTGTGATGGTTGTGCATAGCTTGTTACAAAGCTCCCATTTCGGCACAGGCAGAGAGGATACTGTCAAAGGTTGGCTTTATACCTGCTTATTGCATTTGCTTGAAAGTTTTTAAAGCCTTTCCAACAAACCCATTTTGTGTATATCCTGCAATCGTAGCATTCCATAAGATCACATTTTTTATACTTTTGTCTTTGCTTCTAAATTGCATTTCCAACTACAACATCTGACAAAATTCCTAAATCCTTTGTGCTTTTATGGATTCCCTGTTCCAAAGCTCTCATTTTGGCACAGTTTGGGATTATGCTGGAAAATGTAAACAGCGTGACTAGCGTTGGAGACTTGTTTATGGCAAATAGTTAAACAGTGAGACTAAGTCCGTGAGGAAACCCATGCCTTCGTACGCTGCAGGAGTCTGCAGTGCGGGAACTTTGAGCTATGCACAAGTGGGCGGGGATAGTTTTAAAAAAATGAAAAATTAATTACCATCAAACAGAGGCCATCAACGCTTAGAGTGTGCCGATTAAGTCCAACCTAAAATGGTCGATTTCATCCATGTGTCTTGGTGGAAGGTAAGCCAATTTTGTTCTATGCTCTCTCCTTGTATTTGGGTATTTCTTTTCATGTTTATGCACTTTGATTGCCAATTGGTTGACCATGCTTGAACCTGCTCTCACAATGATGCCTATGCTTGATCATGGTGATATGTGGTAAGAATGTTTATGAAGTTGAAATGGCGACTGGAAACATGCCCAAATGGTACTCAGATGTATTATAATCAGTTTTTAGTTCAAGACAATTATTTGAAAAGACTGTCTGTGGACACCACAACAAGTATTGTTTAGTACTCAAATGGCGACTGGAAACATGTCCAAATGGTACTGAGATGTATTATAATCAGTTTTTGGTTCAAAACAATTATTTGAAAAGACTGTCTGTGGACACCACAACAAGTATTGTTTAGTATATTGAACATTTATCTTAGGAAACGTTCAAAATTATTTCATTTTCGAAGTAGGAAAGTTGTCAATTTGGTGTCGGAAAGATAGAATCGATCAGTTTGGAGGACTGTCCTATCACGTATTCAAGTGCATCTCGATTCACGTTTTTTTCCTAAATGTATTGATTGTCAATTTCGGCAGGCTATTGTCGATCTCTAACCTGAGAAGCATTCTCGGGTGCATTTTGTTATTTGACCAAGTTTTAATAGTGACAATGAGACGTATGAAGTACAATTCGGTATTTACTAAGAAGCTGTTAACTCTGGAAGCTCATTCTGGTTTTAACAGGTTTGTTTAAATATTTATCGTATTGGAGTTTGTTATGTTAAATATATTTGGCTTAAGTTTAACATATTTGAAGTTTTTATTTGTTCGGGTCATTCATCTTAAATCATATTAATAGATTGGTTCTAATGGAGAAGCAAGTGTGATTTTAGATTAGCCACCTAAGCAAGTCAAAGCGTAGAGTGTGTTGTTTAAGCCTGACCACGAAATATGGGAAGTGTTCTCATCACCTTTGTATGAGTATGTGTAAAGTTATTTTCACAAATCTTAAGCTTTATGAGTAAATATAGCATCCCACCTTTATGTTTGAGCCTCATATGCATTAGTATGTTTAGATGGTATATCAATCAAGAAAAAAGGGCAAAAAGTAGAGTGTGAGAAGTAATCCAATAAGATTTTTTAAAGCATTCTCATTTTGCAAGCCATACAAACTTATAAATGACACACTTTAAAGGATGAAGGAAATAATATTACTATTACTAGAAGAAATGCAATAAATCTTCATAGATAAGTAAAGAAAACATGGTATACCAATCAAAAATAGAAACTTGAGAGTGGAAATAGTCCAATTTTTTTTAAAACATTCTCATTTTACAAACCACGCAAACTTATAAATGACACATTATAACGGGAGGTAGTCTCAATCAAAGTATGAATGCTTTAACCAACCTTTGAGGATGGAGGAGGAGAACATAGTGGTAAAGGAAGCCCCAAACTAGTTAAGATCAGTGATTATTGGGAGAAATGACAAGTAATGCAAGTGGAAGAGGTATTGAGAGAATACGAAAATTTATTTTCTTGCACATTTACCAACCTAAAAGATATCAAGGAGGAAGACATGATGATGAAAATTTAATTGAAAGAATGTGCAAAAGCACAAAGGAAGAGACCATATAGGCTGAAGTCAAATGTAAAATTAGAGCCTCGAAATATAATCAGATAAGATATTGGTTGATGGCATAATTAAGCAAGTAGAAAATATTGAATGGATTAGCTCTATAGTGATACAATATAGAAAAGATAAGAGAAATAAAAATGTGTTGAATTTAGAGAGATAAATGAAACTTGTGTTCATGATCCCTATCCTACACCATTTACACATGAAATATTCAACATAATAAACACCTCATTCACCAACCCTAAAAGTTTGGACTGTTAAACCTTCAAAGATACCACATTAACCCAACACTAGTTTCTGTACTCTTGTGTTGATCCCGTGTTAATGCCATATTCAAATTTTAAGAAATGACCAGTAACACAAAATTTAATATTTTTTACCATCCATGTGTCTTGATGGAAGACAATCTCCTTGTATTTGGGTGTTTCCTTTCAATGTTTATGCCCTTTGATTGCCAATTGGTTGATCATGCTTGAACCTACTCTCACAACAATATCTACCCTTCGATCATGGTGATTTGTGGTAAGAATGTTTATGATTTGAAATAACGGTTAGAAACATGCCTGAATAGTACTCAGATGTATTATACGTCAGCTTTTGGTTCAAAGCAATATTTGAAAGGACCGTATGTGGACACGACAAGAAGTACTGTTTGGTATATTAAACATTTATCTTGGAAGCATTAAAAAATATTTCATTTTCGTAGTAGGAATGATATCAATTTGGTGTTGGAAAGAAAAAATCGACCAACTTGGGTGACTGTCCTATTATGTATTTCGGTGACAATGAGGCGTATGGAATATGACTTGGTGCTTTGTATGAAGCTCTGCTAAGCCACGAAGCACATTCTGGGTATAACGGGTTTGCTTAAATATTCATTTTGATGGAGTTTGGCTTGCTAAATACTGGAAATAATCTATTTTCAAGTAGTTTGATAAGTTTTCCACGACCTTTGAATCATCATCTGTGTAAAGATTTTTGCATTGGCTTTTGAGAGAGCTTTGTGAGTAAATATAACATCCTGCATTCATGTTTGAGCCTCATGTACATGAAGTGTGTTTAGATGGTTCCATGGCCATGGTTTAAAAGCTCTATTAAGTTGAAATCATATCCAACGGTTTGATGTCTTGGTATACATGCAAATATCTGGTTGAATTCATTGTTTTGAACACACTAGTTATCCTTGAAGGGGACAAGTAAATTGATTGAAGTTTCCCTCTATTATCATCGCTAGTTTGTTGAGGATGACTTGAATAAATACATGCATTTTCGAGCCCCATGTGTGAAAGGAAATGGTTGGGTTAAGTTGTGGTGATATAAGTAGCATTTTGTCTTAGCTGTGAGGTCATTGTCTAGCTTTTGCATTGAAAAAGAGTTCGAAATAAATTCATATCCTGGTCATGTAGTCAGTGTTGAATGATAAAAGCCCTTTTCATGTCCTGATACGAGTGTATGTGTAAGTGATTGTCCAAAGCGGCTAGTAAACAATCTTTTTCCTTACGTACCAGAATTTGGTCGAGATCTAATCTGGCCAGTTTGAATAATGCCATCTTATCTCTAAGTATCTTTCTTTGATGTACTCTATTCTTCAATATTTATTTATTTATTTTGGGGTTGACAATAAGCCCCCTTTAGGTAGATCAGGAAGTAAATGATAAAAGTTCAATTATGGTCAAGATAATTATAAAAATATTGTAATTTAAACTCATTATATTATGGGTTTGAGAGCAAATTTGTTTGCAAATCACAATAGTGTGATCTAGGTCATGATATGACGAAACATTAATTTATTCTAAATCTAACACAAGTATATGGATTGTTAATTATTATTGATTTTGGAATGTTTGAATAATGGTTCTATAGTTTAGTTTTGATACAAGCATTTTGTATGGTGATAAATGTCTCTATTATAAATATGACATCATGTGCAAATTGTCAATTGATCATATCATAGTATGCATTGATATTATTTGAAGATATTTTATATCGCAATGGTATCTTTTATCCCTCTAATGAGTAGATGGGATTCAAGGATTTTCATCACAGTTTCAAAAGGTGAGTGTTTTCATTTATTTATAATCAATAAAGTCCTAAATAGGAAGTGAATTGTGAAATTTTGGAAGTAAGATCTTTATCCATTTCATTATGATATGAGTATAGCTCTTTTCTTATATGAATATATTTTATTGGGAGTTAAAGAGTTATTTAGATAGGTATTTTGAACCTAAAATTTATTTTGCTTTCAAACATGAGAATAACAAATTGTTTAACTTATCATGTCTTGTAGAAATGTGGCCTATTAAGAGTATGATAGAGCTTGTGATCAATATAAAATTGTGTTCCAATGGCACTATATGATTAGCTCTATATGATGGTTGTTTTTTGTAGAAAATAATAGTGGATGTGTATCATTTGGTTGACACGAAGATCTTCTTGTTGTAATGATATGGGATATCATATAGATGTTTGTGTTGTATTAAATCTTAGGATTTTTCTTTTCAAATAGATAATGAAAGAACATGTATCTGATTGTTTTATCATTCTTTTTCATGATCACAATTGTGAGCAAAGATGAGAAAATATTGATGATTTGGAAAATCATAATGTATTTAGCTTATTCATGTGATGAAAGTTCTCAAGTTTTAGTTCATAGTTATTTTTTTAGCTAGTGTTTCAATTAAGATATATATTTATTGGAATGAACATTTTAGCTAATTGTTTATAAATTAGTAATATTTGGTTAAAATAAGGGAAATTCTTGAAAATTATAGACATGTGCAAAGTGATCTCATGTTTTGAGCCTCTCACCATAGCTCTTCTATGCAAAGTATGAATTTTCTTGTCCAAACACATTCTTAGTCACCTCCACATGATATTTTGATGGTTTAGGATGCTTCTAGTTCCCAAGCAATATTGATTCACATATTTAATAAATTTACCACTCTAGTCTCAAACCATCTCCAACACTAAATGAGTTCTTTACACCCAAAACTTCAACACATGCCCCCTCTTCACTAAAAAAACTCAATCTCTTGTAACTCTCCATTACACAAATTAGAAAGAAAATTAATATAGAGGTGAATGCACATGGTGATCCCACATTTTTGACATTGATAGGTATCTATCAATAAAATTTTATACTCAAGTTACAACTTTTTAATAGCATTTGTGTTGTCACTTTATTGTTCATTGCGTATAGCATGTTTAAGGGTATTTTTAGCCTATTTTTTAACCTCTCATTAAGCACAAAGACATGAGATCACATTTGTAACCATTCTAATGATTCCCTTAGCTTTCCCTAGAAATTTAAAGCTTTCATCATTAACTTTCATTTAGTGCATTCCCAATGTACCTTTATCTAGCAAGGTTGGTTTTGTTGACATTTCCCACCAAAATTAACCCAAACCTTTTAGATGTTACCCATACTACATTTATAGCATTTACTTGATAAAAACTTATATAACCTTTTATAAATCCTTTTCCTCTAATTTTCACTCATCATATTCTCACATGCAAAGCAACCACAAGCAAGTACTCTCTATCCATCCATCCATCAATCCTCAAGGCTATTTGTAACTGTTGTTGGGATTAAGGTGTCTCAACCTTTGCAAATCCTACATTAATGTTGTTAATTACTTATTTATTTTAGCCTATGTATTATTTTATGTCATTCTTGTGATGTCACTTTGTGGGACCTACTTTGGTGAGGTGGAAACTTACATGGCAAGTGACTAGGATGACATGCATCCTAAATTGGTGGAAATAGGCGTCCCACTTTGTGGACTCCATTGTAAGCTATTTTAGTGGAATTTGTCATAAGTTGTAAGAGTTGGACCATGACAGTTGCTATGATGGATTATGACAAAACTATGAGAACTTGTATGACTGTGTAAGAGTCAAGGCTAGTGAAATTATGGTAGGTGTAAGTCTTGCATGTGGTAGGCACATTGCATGTTGAGATTCCACTGGAATTTTTCATAGTAATTTATGATAGATGGGTTGCATGTTGAGATTTTATGATAATTGCTTAAGCAGGTGAAGATAGGAACCTTGCATGTTATCCTTTATGTTTGCATGCATGTAGTGAAGAGGATGTTGACATGTGGCATTTCTATGTGTCCATCTTGGTCCTCTATAAATATGGGCATTTGCTGAAGGAGTTGTGTGAGGAGAAATTTTATTTGCAGGGTTATGTTGTCAGATTTCTTCCAAAAGAGCAAGATGTAGTCTCCATGTTAAGGTTGTGAGCCTAAAATGTATTGTAACTAATTTGTTGCAAATTAATACATTGGTTCAATGCTTTGGAGGGTGGGTTTTTTTACCCGAAAGGGTTTTCCCCATGTATATCGTGTTTTCTTCTCTTTTGTCTATCTTTTTTCTGTTCTTTGTGTTTCTCATTCTTAAATGTTAATTTATATGCCATTATGTTGCTAAAATTTTCTTAGATCAGGAACTACATCATCTTTCCTCTAAGGGTTAATGCATGGGAATTCAACTATGTCTGTTTCCACTTTATGGTATAGTAGTATGTGCTTGTATAAAGATGATTAAAATATGATTTATTTAAAGAAACGTAAGATATTGAAGGTGCATATTGGTTCTTGGAAGGCTTTCCGAGTTTGTCATTCTTGCTTAGTTCCAAACTTGCATGTTTTTGCATGCGTATTTTTGTAAGTTGCATGTACTTGCATGTGTGTTGCATGTACTTGCATGGACTTGCATGTCACTTGCATGTGCTTGCATGTGTGTTGCATGGACTTGCATGCCACTTACATGTGCTTGCATGTGTATTTTTGTGTGTTGCATGTACTTGCATGTATACACATTGTCAAGAATGGAGAAGATAGAGTTTTATGGAATTAATCATGTGGTTATTGTATAATCAAGGATAGTAGAATATTAGACATTATTGAAGATTTTGAGTTATGAAGCCCTCTTTTTTCCTTTGAATGGTATCATTTTGTAGCATGTTTCCCCCTTTCATCTTAACTTACTAAGCCCCACTCTTCTCAATTCCAAGCCACCTAAACCCTCATTATTTCATTCCAAATCCAAAAACATATCCTTCCTATAATTATTTTCATAGCCCTTGTCCTTTTTTCCTATGATATATTTGATTCTATCTCTTTCTCCATCCATCACCTTGCACACACTACCTAACTCTTAGTTCGGCTCCCTTGAATTTTGCTTATCTAATAATTATTGTTGCACAAATCACCTTCACAAATCCACCTAGATCTAACTACACACATCTCATATTTCTATATTCAGATTCTTGTGGGCATTACCCACAAGGGATGATTAATTGAGGCTAGCTCTTAAATATCACTAAATTTTCTTAAGTTGTCCCGGATCAAGATAGTTTTTAGTAGTTTCTAGAGAGTTTTGTGATATATTATTAGAAAAAAATATGCATTAGAGAATCTGAGAAAACTTCCAGATAAGTAACAATGGTTTCTAAATAGAAATCATGCATAACATAAATATCTATGCCCTTTTCGCGAGATTAGTTAACCACATGCACTATTCTAGATAGCTTGACCAACCATCTACACCCTTCCAACACTAGCAACCGTCGAATTCCACCGCAGTGCGTTAAAAACCCACTCGCCGACTTGTGAAATAGGATGTCAAGCTGAGATGCCCAAGTCTATACAATAAAACATGTCCCTCTAATCGCCTTTCGTACCCTTGTTGCAAAAACTTGTAAGCCGAATCGAACTGCGCTTCTATCGAAAAATGGGCTCCGTCGGAAATCCTAAGCACCCACAAGAAAGACTGCCCACTACGTTCCAATCCATCAGCAAATTCTCAGATCTGTGTCGTGTCGAAAGAGAAGATACACTATTGAATGAAACGTAGAGTACATGATACCCAAGCTTATCAATCTAACCATCTCATGTACTCTGTGTCCGCCTGCAATCGCAACCATCGTTCGTCATTGAAGAAAGCCTGCGAAAGAAGAGGACTTACAGTCCACACAGGCTTCCCACCATAGACTAATTCCTCCCTCCCTTGGTGACTGAATTTTGATTCCAGTGTGATAAATGTGTTTATGATATATCCCTTGGTAGGCCCTAACAGAAACTTTCGACGCCTAGAGTATTTTACCAATCTTTCGGGAAAGAAACGCTCCAATGATATGTTAATAGGGGACAAACCCCATCTCTCATCACTTACCCGCTTCATCCACGGATTATAATAAGCACCAGTGGGTCTGAACGCATAGACAGGGATTGAATATTTGGTAGCCACAGTCTGAATCCATCCCATAACCGCATCGTAGACTATAACCACTCTATTGTTGTTCTCAAAGCGGATAGTGCGCAGTAGATCCACATGAGACCCTATCTGATCTTCCACGACTACAAACAAAGGAATCAAATCAAGCGGAAACATATGAGTAGTCTGAGAATTAATCTCTCCACCTGAGAGATGAAGCATGAGTAGTTCCTCGAAACGAGTAGCGAAGTTGTGAAGATCCCATCCCTGAACACGACGGCGGACTTGCTGAATATGGGTGGAGGTGGCCACGAAGGATATGCTTTCTCCTCCTATGGTTTAGGTTAGTTTTAAAGAAATCAAATAATGAGAAAAAGGTTTAGTTTGTGGTTGAGGATTATGAGGTGGTAGATAGATAATAAGTTTTCATTTTACTCGAGTCTATTGCATTAATTATCCTTTGACATAGATAGGTTTTCGGAGTTTTAGAGGATGATTTTATTGAGATGAATTCATAAGGTTTCATCTAATATATCAAAATCATCACTACTAATTTAGTTTTATCAAATGTATGAAAATCTCGTAGAAAGAGATCTCACATGATTGGAGATTAGTTATGCATAACATAATTATCTATGTCCTTGCTTGAAACTTCAAGTGGATATAGTAATTTTTTTTATTTAAATCTTTTAATTTTTTAAGTTTTTTGTTCAATTTTAAATTTTTAAAATTTTTGAGGTTTGTAAAAATGAAAATAGGGACACTTTAAATAAAGAAGATTTATGATTGAGGGTTGATAGGAGCGAGAACCCAATTAAAACTTGGGTTTGGATCTTGAGACAAAGACCACAAGCATCCTAATAGTGCAACTTAAAACATAGGAAATCTAAATTTTATTCTCCTAAGAAACATAAAATGACAAACTAAGAACTAGACACATAACAAGTCATTGAACCATAGTGGGTGTTGGGTTTATTAGGAATTGGAAACATAATATGACAAAACTTACTAGAAAAATAAAACCAATTAAGATGAAATTTAATGAAAAGAAACCATTAAAACAACCTCCTAGAAAATAGAAACAATGGGAAAAATAGAAGAGAAAAATGAAAGAGGGGGTCCCCAACTGTAACAAAAAATAGGTGGGGTTTATATGTAAGGCATAATAAATGGTGATTCGATTAGAAAATTCTCCAGAATTTTCAACATGCAACCCTCCAAGTACCCAAAATCTCTAGTTTACATTTATTCAAAACAATCTAAGAAGTATGCAGATGATTAAAATAAGGCATATAACAAGACCCAAGTTGAGGTAGAAATATGTTAGCGTGTGTAGATGATTTATTCCTTCCATAAATTGTTATTACAATAAAAATGAAGAAGACTTTATCTAAGCTATGTGAGGAATGTTACATTTTTAATGTGGAGTGATTCCCTAGGCATGGGTATGTGGAAGATCATGATGGGCCAAAAAGTGGTGATATGATGGGTATGTGGCTGATGACTTTTTTTACCCAAAATTAATGAAACGAAAAGGGTTTTTAAAGGATATTCTCAGCTTTCACCAATATAAATTATGCTTTACTTTGAATTTAATAAATAATTATTATTCATTTCATTTGTACAACTAATGTCTAATTGATGAGGTGATTGAAAAACATCTATAGATTTCTTTGATAATACATTTTTAAAATCCCGAAACATGTGTCATTCTATGCTTTGCATACCATAGAATTAAAAAGAAAAATTGAATTTCATGAAGTTTTGGTAAATTAAGGTGGTCGAGACATATGAGTTTTATATTTTTAAGTTGTAATTAAAAATCATAATTAATTATTTACTTGGAAAAATATTACAAAAAAATATGCATCACATCATGACATGAGTGCTCTACTTATATCTAAAATCTTATAAAATAATATTATCATTTTATTGTGGTTAGGGTGGTCAGACAGACACCTACTTCTTATTTTTTCCCCGAATTTAAGTACTACACATTGAAATTTCAAATTTTCACCAAATAGATTTTGTTTTTCTAAATAAACCTAGTAGTTTATAAACTAATTTCAATTTTCTATAGATTCTATTCTTACATATTTTTGAAATAATATAGATAACTTATTCAAATTTTATATCAAGTTTCCTAACTCACGATTTTTCTCAATTTTTGCCACTTAAGGACCTATTTTTTCCATGATGTTCTCAACACATACCTGCATGGCTTTGCTGCTAGTTAGGCATCCATAACCCTAACAAAGTTACCTATAATTCCCTTTGAGAATAAATCTACTACCAACTAAGTGTCTATAGCCTTGTTATAATTACTCAAATCACCCAAAATGTTGAGGATGTTAAGATATTTATTTTTTTCTCCTTTTTTCAATTATTGATTTTTTTAAAACATGTTCTTTCTCTTTCAAATCTCTCAATTATCAAGTAGTGAAGCTTGAATATTGGGTTGGGCACCATAGTCCATACATTGTGAAATAAATGTAACTTAAAATGTTTGACTTGAATTAAAGCTACTATACTTGATGTAAATTACTTTATCGATTTCCTAAGATGTGAGAAATGTGTTTAATCTTCAACAATACCTAAGAAAATTTATAATTCACCAAGTTCTAATACACATTAGCATCATTCGATTTTATCTTGAAGCTTTGATACTACATGAAGGTGAATACTTGATTGATTATACATCAAATTACAGTGAGCAAGGGAAAACATGATACATAAAGGAGAAATATTGTTGCAAATTGCATAACTATCACTAACTACATAACTAAATGTTAACCACTAGTCAATGTAATATGCTAACAATTTATAGTTTAATTTATTTTACATAAGTGGAATATTTACCTCAAATAAATCATGAATTGACATACCTTCAATATTTTATATTTTCATTATTACCAAAAAATTCATTGGAGGAAAAATATTTTCTTACTAATTTCTCATGAAAATTGTATTGGGGAAAAATCATAGACACTTCATTTTCTTCAATTTTTTTAGTATTCCTTAGCGTTTCATGGTTGATTTTTGTAAGTCACATTCCAACTTGATTTCTAGATTGTGATAAGGTTTTAAATTCATTAAATCTTCATTTTTAAACAAACCATCAAAACAATATATCTAATCATCAAGCTCTCCACTTAAAATTTTATCTTGGTTTGATGTACAACATGCTAGATTATTCTTGAAAAAATGGTACAACCACAACAACTTCATTAGAGAAAGAAACACTTACATTTGATGCTACATAGTATGTTTTTTGACCCCAACATTGACCTTGAATGGAGCTGCTCTAATTCTGATATGACATATCAACATCACATTCACTTGAAGAGTTATCATCTAGAGAACTTCGTCTATCTAGTTGATGTGTTTGAGCTATAGTTTGATTGTGTAGTTGTAAATGGACTTGTATGAGATAGGAAATTTAAATAGGTGGCCAAATTTGAATCTAATTGACTAAAATCCTACATAGAGGAGTGGTTGAACTGACTTAATGTGTTGAGTGATTACATGTTTTAAAGATTGGGAATGCCATAATTAATTGATTTAAATTATTGAAGCTAAGTAGTCATAATGGGTGGAATAGAACAAGATTGTAATGGTTAGAATCTTGTAAGTATCAAAGCATTATCACTCTCACTCAAACTATTTATGCCATTTGTAATGTCATATCTAGATTGTCCTAGTAAGAGAGATAATTTTGAATGTGTCATTCAAAATAGCAACCTCTCCAAACTATCTCATATTTCCTACAAATACAAATCCAAACACCAAAGATAATGTTTTTTCTTGACATAAAACCATTTACAATCTGATTTGAATAGTGAACCCTTTGATACATTTGGAAAACTTGTGATTGAATTGAGAAATAGATTCTTGTAATGTCCTTCTCACAACTATAAAATGAAGTGATGGATCTTATGCACCCACATTAGGATCAAGTTTGATCAAGAATAAACTTTCTAACTCAACCCGTGAACAAATGGAGTTAGGTGAAAGAATGGCATACCACAAAAGTGTTGTACCCTAAAATTTCTTGATAAATAGATGAAAAAATATATTTTCATGTTCAACCTTAAGAAAAATCAATAGATCTTTGCAAATTATCACATGATTTGAAGCATTTCATCTATCATTGAGGATGGATAAAGGAATATTCTTGTGTTTATAAAAAAACATCTCATGGATACCCCTTTCTATACACAAAGGGATTCCCATCAAAGCCATATATCCCAAAGATCTAACTCATTCAAACTATGCAAATAACCACAAATACCTTCCTTTAGGACCTCCTTCAAGCATTATTTTTGTTGGCAGGTATTTTGACACACTCATAACACATGCAAAATCAAATGAACCTACATCTCTCCTAAAATTAAATAAAATATTTGGAACAAAGATGATTTCCCCAAGATTTTGGTTCACCCAAGTGTTCATTGTTTTGCTATTTTAGAAAGGGATTAATATGGTTGTATTCTAGAATCTACACTTTAGGGTTAAATTTTGATGATTAAAAAATTTAAAAAAGTTTAAAACTCTAAAAAAAAGTTTCATTGATCTTGAATCTAGTAAACATGAATTCTCGAAACACTATATGATAGTTGGTTTTCAATGTTTGATTTTATTTTATCCTAATTCTAAATAGTGTATAAAAGAAATATCAAAAGAGAGGGGGATAGAAAGAAGAATCGTAATTTTGAAACTATGCTAGAATCATGCATACATGAATTAAAATGGAAATAAACCAAACTTTGCATAGCCAAATTATATCACAGTATTAAAAAGTCAATTCAATCTCTTGTGGAACTTGAATAACTTATAATTACAAAAAATTATTATTTAAGCACCCAATTTCAATGCAACCTTAACAACCATTTTTCCATGAATGCACAAAAATTGTAGATCAACACATATGCACACACAATAATAACATATATTTTACTAAAAAATCATCAAAATTGGAGAAACTTTATTATTGTAGTTCCATGAAAAATCACCAAAAATTTATCCCTCCCTCTTATCAAAGCATAATAAACTAATTTTTTATAAGATAAGGCATCAAAATTTTTCCAAAAAAGAAAAAGAAGAATGGTGATTGGCAAAGATTAAACCAACATATATACGTTTTAGATCAAACATGCATATTATTTTTTTATTGTAAACTGCTATTTTTAGTTTGCATTACGAAATAAACTAAAAATTATAAAATTAAGGTTAGAAACTCTAATATGCATGTTCATTCCCACCACAAGTAACTATTCCAAAATTTCAATTAAATTTCTTTCAGGTTCATTTATCTTCAACTTTCTCTTTTGCATGATGTAGAGAATCACACTTCTCCACAAGGTTGCCAAGTGTCGTCATCTTATATTTTCATCACATTTTTCATAAACAATAAATACTTGATGATCTTCTTGCATATTTTCCTTTCAAATTTTCTAGCGAGTTCCATATTCAAATATCTTTTTTATCTATGTGCCATTTTGTCAATTTAGAATGGTGTGCCACCAAATGTCCCAAGAAATCACTCTTTACTCCCAGTCCACAAAATGTCAATCTACTTGTCACCTAATTACCTTTTCCAACTTTCAAAATGCCTACGCCTAAATTCATTAAAATTTGTGAGATTTTAAATATTTTCATATTATATGCTTTTTTGAACTATAAGAAGAAAGTAAGAAAACACACAATGAAACTTTAAAATCCTCAGTTCAAACCTAATAATAAATTAAAAGTTGAATGGATAGATAGGAAACCTTCATACTACTACCATTACCAATATTCTATTTCTCATTTTCCTATAAAGGTACCAATGAGACAGGAACAAAGTGGAAACCTTTGAAACATCAATGAATTTAACCTTGTCAAAAGTAGATTTTAACATATCATAATCTAAAGCACCCATGGTCTTAAATGTGTTTACTATTTCATTGTGTAACATTACTATCAAATTTTATTGGATCAAATGTTTGTGTGATTTCCCTTAAGGATTTCTTCAAAGCTATGGAGCTTGTACAAAGCTTGGAAGTATAGAGATCGACAAATTGAACTATTCAAAATTCCCATCCATCAAATGCACAGATAAATGTAGCATTACCCTTCTAAGGTTGAAATGTGTCTTCTTATTATTTTTCATGTACTAGTACTATAATGTTTTTGAGGTGGTGGTCAAAAATGGTTGTTTCGGGAAAGTTCCCGAGCTATCATGGCATGCCTTTCGAAATGCACAATACCTACATATATTCCAATCTTGTGGTACCAACTTGACCTATTTTCCCTTTCTCAAAACAATTATCTATGCTATCCAAACTCAGACCCATGGACTAGTGTCAATGTATAGTTACACTCAATGTATAAAACATAAACTATGTTGCATCCTCTGCATTAGCACTCAATACCTATTGATCAACATATTGTCTTTTATCAAGAATTACAACCAAAGGATCTTCTCTAGCTTGAGGAACATGATCATAGGAATGAGGAACTACAACACCACCCAATCTAGGCTGGCATGGAATGTTGGCAGATATTAATTTCTACCACCAAACACATTAAAAATAGAAGCTTCTCCTTCACCGACCATTCCTTCTATAACATAAACTAGTCTTGCTCTCCCCAAAATTTTTGTGATCAACACTGGCTCTGATACCACTTGTAGAAAATAGGGGAGCAGCAGAACAAAGAAAATTTATATTAAACAAAATAAAACATATAACATTGATTGAGCTTGGGCTCACTTCATACACTAGAAACATTACATATTACTTACAGTGGACTCATCAAGGAGTGATTAGCCACATTACATATTCCTCTATTTATAGAGGTCTTTGGAAAGATCTGTAAGAAGGAATAGTTTCAACAAATGCAATTGGCATGGTTGGTGAGAACCATTGAGAATGGTTAGTAGAGGAGAAGCTTTTGTTTTTAATGTGTTTGGTGGTAGAAATTAATATCTGCCAACACTCCCCCCTAATTTCTACCACTAATTACATCAAATTTTACAATGCCCAAAATTTCTCTCATATACTCAAATTGCTAATGTCTGTGAAAATATCTAGAACAATGTCTCTGGACTATTCAAAAAACATTAAATATTTTGTTTCTCTATATCTACTTCCTTCTAATGTCTATCACAAATGGTGATAGGATCTCCTCTTTAACTTGGCTCTTGACGTCTGTCACAAATGGTGACAGGATCACCTCCAAAATCTTGCTTAACTTCCTCCTAACATTTGTCACAAATGGTGACATGATCCCCAAACGATCTCCTTTTGTATGCCTCCACAGGTCTACTATAGCAGAAAATAACAGTCCCCCTCTCTTAACAATCTTGCAGATAATGGAAACAACGACTCTCTCCCCTAAATAAATCTCTATACTTTCTTCCCTTGAAAACTATGGATTTCCTTGTCTTCTCTCACATGACCTCCAACATTCAGTCTCCTTCAGAATGATGGGATGGCTTCAACCCTTCTATTGAACCTTCCTCCTTAACAACAATTTTTCCTTTGTAATCCCTTGTCAACAAACAACAATGACCAACTTTTTCCTTTGGACTAGCGGACAATCCTTCTCCTTTCCCACATGCATGGCAGGAATATGACTATGGATGCACACCAATTCTGCATTAACCAATCTTTATAGTCCACCACAAACAATTATCTGCACCATTGACACCTTATGATGTGCCTTTGCAAACAACAATTAGCCCCTTCGCAAATGATTTTCTCAAATTTGGAATCCTCCTCACACAGAAATTTGATCTCTTTCTTTGACTACAACAATACAGTCTCTAGAAAAAATCGCAAGAACTCTTTCTTCAAACTAGCTTCCTACCACTGGTTTTGCAATAACAGATTCTTTTGTTGATGACTCCACCTCTTGACAATAACTTCCACTTCCGCAGTCTCCCTAGACCAGTCTACTTTAATACCACTTGTTGGAGGTGGGTAGAGGCAAAGAAAGATATAAAACTTTAATTACATTGCCTAAATGAAATAATTACAATTGCCTCTATTTATAGAGGGCTTCAGAAAAATCTGAAAGATCTAGAAACAACTTCACATGGAGCTAAAAAACTGCACATGTTTTTGGAGGTCGGTGAATGTGATGTGAAGGAATGGTTGGTGAAGGAGAAGCATCTATTTTTAATGCGTTTGGTGGTAGAAATTAAAATCTGCCAACACTCCCCCCTAATTTCTACCACTAATTCTCATTACATTTTCAATCTCTTTCACTAATTTGATGACACCTAAAATCTTCTACATCAAGCAATCAAACCTAGGAAATCCCATGCTATAGTTGGGATGCTCTAAACATGAGTTTTGGCCCACTTGGTTACCAGTCCATCATAGGTTCAGGTGTGATTCACTTGTTTTGTCAACACGTCCCATTGAGTCACTCTATGGGTGCTCGAGGATCCTAGATTTAATGAGCTCCATTGGCCTCATACATTTCTTTTCGGCATTCAACAATATTTCTTCCTTAATTTATTATGGGCTTCACTTATATTTTCGTAACAGACATCTACTATCCTCCTTTGACAAACTCTTTTACCAACTCCTCTACATTTTTGTGTAGAATTTTAACTTTCACTCTCTCAACCAAAACAATTACTCATAGCCTCCTTTAACTTTCTATGATTTAGAAAACTAACTACAATCCACACAATAGTGGAAACACAAAACATAATATGTTATCTCCGAATATTTTGAGACTATATGACCCTTCAACTTCAAACAACTCTAAAAAAATTTCATATCCTCAAGCTCCACAACTCACTAAAAAAATATAGTTAGCACTTTTGGTAGCAACATGACCTTCACATAGGTGATTCCTCTTTTTTGCAAGCTTTATGCTTTGCTTTGGCACCTCTTTTTGATTTCACTAGGTGCAATCTAGCAGCAATTCAATCTCCTTATGTATCGACATCAATGGAATGATTGCGGCCTTTTTAATTGATGACATTCCTTTTAGTGGCATCAACACTGAAACTTGCAAAACTCCTCCAATCTATTTTTGTTTCATTAGCAGAGACTATTCTTTTGATGGCGACTTAATTCTCTGCAAGTCTCCTTTACAACAAACTCTTTTAAATTTGGCATCTCTTTGCTTCAAGCTACAACTTTTCAAAAATCATGACTACCTCTTCTCTTTAGCAGTGGCCTTTTTTTGCAAAACACTAGCAATTTAAAACAACAACAATTCAAACTTCAAACTGCAATTATCCTAGACCATTGACAATATTCAAAGATCTTTGGAGACTTGATAAAATCCTCTAGCACTAAAACTCCTAACGATTTCTTCTTCCTTACAAGCTACAACTTTCTCTTGATGTGAATTAGAAATCCTTTGTTTGGTGACTCTCACAAATGGTGATTTCCACCAAATCTAGTGCCTCACACAAGCAATGACTTATCTCCTTGCAGGCAGCATTTAAACTTCAAACTTTTGACTTTTATTTGTTTGCAACAAAACTGACAACATTTTTATGTCCCACGATCTACAACAACAATATGACAGGTTGGGAAATCTGAAATAATGATGCAGAGGGTCAGGTACTTTGAAAGAAACACCAAGTTACAAGACTAACAATGATTCACTCTCAACCTTTCAACTAGGCACCAGTATGGAGATAAGCCCTCAATAATGCACCAAATGAATTATTTGATTTCACTATGGACCCAAACCCTAGGAACACTCTTAAGAGACCCAAAAAAACTTGTTTTGAATGATTTCAAAGCCCAACCCTTTGAATTAGACACAAAACCAATTTTCACCTTAACTAGGCTACTAGCCCAACTAGGCCTCTAGCGAAGGATTTTTGACTTTGCACTCAAAATTTCCAAAGGAACCTCCAAAATAATGATTGAACTAGATGTGGTTTATGATGATACATAACATACTAGATTCTTGATGGCACTTGTTTTGGAGCACACCAATCAAAAATCTGTTGTTTCCTCAAATTTAGGCCTAATTAGCCCTCTTTTTCAAAGAAAACCCTCTTTAAGCTCAACCCTTGACCATGAAAATTTCATAAGTCTCCTAAAATGACTCAAAACCAAGGAATCCAAGTTTTTAGACCTCTATGACACCTCTAACATGCTCCAGCACAAACCCCTCCTTAACTTGC
>VDFB02172809.1:0-17507 GCA_007258455.2 Sequoia sempervirens | reverse complement strand
AATTCTAAAATTATCATTAAGAATATGGGAAGAGGGGTTTTCAAATATTGGTTGGTTGATAAAATCGTTTTAGATGTAAGAGAGATTACAAAAAAAATGACAAAAAAATCTTCATTCACATTAAGTGATAAGGGAATTGATACTTAGTAGACTAGGTGGTCAATCAAGGGTCAAATTGAAGATTCAATTTTGGAATAATGAATTATGGTGGGAAATATATCTCCCTAAGGGTGTGAGAGATTTAGATAATAAATATTTATAAGGTTTTTCAACCTTATAATGGGAATGTGTAGGGATTTTGTAATAGTAGCAATACAAGAAAACTTGGTGTAAGAAGGCGAGGGACTTCTCTATAGATTTTTGTACATAGGAAATGAGTGTGTTGATGAGAGTGGAATGAAGTTAAAAGAATTAGTCTTGATTATCATTACAATCATTTATGTGTAATTATGTTCTAGTATGTAGGATCCAAACTTGGTGTTAATATCTTTGAGCCGAGAGTGGTTTATTTGAAATGATGAAGAGCTTATTTTGAATTTTTAAGTTTTGGTTTATCTCTCTTTTCTAATAGACTTTATGAGTGAGGGAAATGATAAGTGAATGATTATGGAGGATAAGGGGAAGATAAATATTAGTGGGAGGAAAAGGAAACAGATTCGAGGAGAGGATATGATCAATATTTTTGTGTATTTTTTGGATTGGGAGATATCAAACATTGACTTGCAATTATAGTTTTAGTGGATATGGGAGTTGAATAAAGACATAGGAGGGCCTCCATATGTGGGTATCAGAGATTCATTATCAAAAATATTATTGGATCCAGTCTAGTTGGTGGGGAGATAGAATGTCTTTGATACAACCTATTCTTTAAGCTATGCCTCTATGCTCTTGATAGTAGCAAGGACCTAGGCCTTCTTCATGATGATATTAAAGAGGCTAAAAACCAAGTAGAGACTTTCTGTAATTGTCATTTAGATTATCTACATGGGTTGTTGGAGATTATATGAACAATACACATATTAGTGAAGGAGATAGTAAAGGGACTAAATGTAGCTCTCTCTATAAAATCTAGCTTAAACGTCCCTTCTTATTATTGTGACATCAAGTTGGAGGGTGTACCAATTAAAATACCTCCTAGGAAGGGGGTAAGGGTCACAAATATAATTATATATATGTGGGTTTTTGGATCAGATTATGTGATTCCCCTATGTGGCCCCCCTGTGTGGACATTAGAGAGGTATTTGCAAAATTATTTTTGGATCCAATCTAGTTGGTGGGGAGACAAATTTTCTTTGATATAATCTATTCCTCTACTCTCTTGATGGTAGTGAGGACCTACCTTCCTCATCATGATATTGAAGGGGTTGTAAACCAATCAAATAATTTCTATAATTTTCATTCATATTATTTACATACATTGTTGGAGAGTATGTGAAGAACACATATATTAGTGGAGGAGATAGAAAAGGGACTAAATGTAACTTTATCTATGGAAGCTAGCCTACAATTTTGTACCTTGTTTTCCAACATCAAGTTGTAAGGTGTGCCAATCAAACTCCCCCTCCTAGGAAGGGGAGTACATGTCATAAATATAACTATGTATGTTGGAGTGTGGAGGGTTATGTGTGATTCCTAAGAAAAAAGAAGTACTAAAATTATTTATACTAACAACAAAATTTCTTATTAGAAATGCCAAGAAAAAGAGTCACAAATTTTGGTTAACTATAATTTTTGGACCTATGGTCATCTAATTCTAAAATTAAATACTTAGCTCTTAATTAATCTATTTATACCATTAAAATTGGAAATCTTGAATAGATTGTCTCTATTTCTAAAATTATACATCCAAATATCCTTAAATAGATAACATATGTGGATAGATGTGTCTCTTACATGAGACATGAATCTCTATGACAAATATTTTAGAGTGTTATTTCATATAGTTTATATTTTAACACTCTTCATAAACTTTATTTTATCACACAACTTAACTAAATGATGGGCCCATATATAACAAATAGGTTTGTTAGCTATGCATGGACAAATGAAGAATGTTTTAACACCAATTCCTTCTCGAAAGTATACAAACTTATTCTTGTTTTGAATACTCTTGATTACATTTGTTAATAACTATCCATAACAAGATGTCTTTCATAATCATATCAATAAATGAGGTGAAGTCATTTACAACGATGTTTGTGATCAAAACCTTCATAGATTTAGCAATGATCTTTTTGATCAATGCTATAAATATTTAGATTCAATAATGATCTCTATGATCAATGGTTTTTAGATTCAATAATGATATATGTGATTGATCTTAGTGATTTTCCTGATTCAAACTCTCACAATAAATATCCACCTTACACATTTTAATCTACCTTAAAGAGTCTCACATTTTGTCAAATATTTTTAATGAGACTATGTAAATGCCCTTCGGGATCTTGAAAATCAATCAACACCATATATTGCTAGGTTATTTTAATACCTTTGTACTATATTTAAAGAAATCATTTGAATCACACAAATATAAAATACGCAGATATATGTGGTTCGGCCGTAGCCTACGTCCACGGAGAAGAGAGAGAGAGATGATATTATTCATCGGTATGTTTTAAGATTACAACCCCTTCTGTTTATAAAGCGATACAAGAGCCTTTAATTAGAAGGCAGCAAGGATTAGAACAAATCCCACAATTTACTCCAGCACAGATAAATACAAATCCCGAAAATCTCTCTCTTCTCCAACACTCCCCCTCAAGTTGGTGCGAAAATGTCAATAGAGCCCAACTTGGACAATACTTCTTGAAACTTGAGAGCTGGAAGACCTTTTGTAAATATATCCGCCAATTGCTGAGTTGTAGGGACAAAGGTTGTGCAGATGACATTGGCTTGCACATTCTCTCGAACAAAATGGCAGTCAACTTCAATATGTTTAGTGCGCTCATGAAACACTGGATTTGAAGCGATATGCATAGCAGCCTGATTATCACAGAACAATTGAGTTGGAAGAGTTGAACCATAACCAAGGTCCTGCAACAGAGCTCGAAGCCATATAATTTCACTGGTAGTTGATGCCATTGCTCTATATTCTGCTTCAGCACTTGAACGAGCAACAACAGTCTGTTTTTTACTTTTCCATGTGACCAAGTTACCCCCAACAAAGGTACAATATCCAGTTGTAGACCGTCGATCAACAGGGGATCCTGCCCAATCAGCATCAGTATAGGCAGTAATAGAAGTATGACCAGTCTTACGCATCCATATACCTTTGCCTGGGGATCCTTTCAGATACTGTAAAATTCTGGTGACGGCTTGCATATGTTGAGCCTTGGGAGCATGCATAAAATGACTTACCAAACTCACTGCATAAGAAAGATCAGGTCGAGTAATGGTTAAATAGATTAACCTACCGACCAACCTTTGAAACTGACCAATATCAGACAACAATGGACCAGTATCATCCAATTTTCCTCCACTATCTGTTGGTGTATCTGATGGTTTGATTCCCAATTTACCAGTTTCTTGTAACAAATCCAACACATACTTTCGTTGATTAAGAAAGATGCCGTTTTTTGAATAGGCAACTTCTAATCCTAGAAAGTACTTCAAAGTTCCCAAATCTTTAATGGCAAATCTATTGTGTAGCAGAATTTTTAGTTTAGAAATTGCATTTTGATCATCACCAGTAATGACTATATCATCAACATAAATCAGCACAACAACAATACCGAAGTTACTTCTTTTAACAAACAAAGAAGGATCTGCATTACTTCATTTTAGCCCATTCAACATAAGGACAGAACTAAGCTTAGCATACCAGGCCCGTGGAGATTGTTTAAGCCCGTAGATTGCCTTCTTTAATTTACACACTAAACCAAACTTGGCCTCTTGCGGATGTCCAGGTGGGATGCTCATGTAAACTTCTTCTTTAAGGTCACCGTGCAAGAAGGCATTTTTGACATCCATTTGAAACAATTTCCAGTCTTGATTGACGGCAAGAGAAATGAGGACCCGGAATGTGTTCATCTTTGCAACAGGCGCAAAAGTTTCTTGGTAATCTATGCCATATGTTTGTGTGAATCCTCTAGCAACAAGTCTGGCCTTATGTCGTTCTAAGGAACCGTCACTATTGTATTTATTTTTGTACACCCAACGGCATCCGACTGTTTTCCTTCCTGGAGGTAGCTTAACAATCTCCCATGTGTGATTGTCATCAAGAGCTTGTATCTCGTCTTGCATAGACTTCCTCCAAACTGCAATGGAGTTAGCTTCTCTAAAGGTCTTAGGTTCCTGATTATGATCAACGGTACTCAAGAAAGCTAGGTGAGACTGAGAAATATTATTATAAGACAGGTGATCCTGTATAGGATAAGATGTAGCATGATAAGTGAAGAAATCTTTCATCCGCTCTGGAGGACGAGTTGCTCTACTCGATCTTCGAGTAGCTTGAGGAGATGTGGGGATGGATGTTGCTTCAGGAACTTCTGTATCGTGATCAAGAACAATTTCCTCATTGGTAATGGTAGGAAGCGGAACCGGGTGAGACACAGACTCCCCCTGTGATTGACTCCCAGATTCAACACAAGTGTGAAAAAAAGATTCAGACTCCACAAACTTGACATCACGTGAAACAACAATTTTACGAGTGACAGGATCATAACATATGTACCCTTTCTTAGTGGAAGAATATCCAAAAAAAACACACCGAGTAGAACGAGCTTCTAACTTATCTCTGTGTATTGCTTGCAGGTGCACATAACAGACACATCCAAATACCCTCAAGTGTGAGATGTCAGGTGTCCTATTTCTGAGTATTTCCAATGGTGACTTGAACTTAATAACACGGCTGGGAAGACGGTTGATCAAATATGCAGCGGTCAATACACCATGAGACCAATATTGTTTTGGGACCTTTGTTTGAAACATAAGGGCCCGTGCAGTTTCAAGGATGTGTCTATTCTTTCTTTCGGCCACCCCATTTTGTTGTGGAGTTCCAACACAACTTGTTTGATGAATAATGCCTTGGCTTTGAAGATATTCTGAAAAAAGATCCTTTAACATATTCGGTACCATTATCAGACCTAAAAGTTTTAATTTTAGCACCAAACTGATTACACACCATAGTATGAAACTCTTTGAAAACAGAAGTAACTTCAGTTTTTGATTTTAACAAGTATACCCAGGTAGCACGAGAAAAATCATCAATGAACAACACAAAATATTTATATCCATCATAAGAATCAATAGGCGCAGGTCCCCATAAGTCGGAGTGAACTAATTCAAACAACTCAGTAGACATAGAAGAAGAATTGACAAAAGGTAAACGCGTTTGTTTAGAAAACTGACACACATCACAGACATCGGAATCAACAGAGGCAGATGGACAAAGTCTTGACAAGATACGGTTGGATGGATGTCCAAGCCGTTTATGTAAAGTGTGACTTTCAATTACACTACTGGCATGACATGCCTTATTGAGGGAGTTTAGAAAATAAAGTCCATGTGAGTATGTCCCTTTACCAATCGTCTTCTTCGACTTTCGATCCTGAAAGATGACAGATGTTGGAGAAAATATGACATCACAATTTAAAGAATTAGTAATTTTTCCAACAGACATAAGTTGAACAGGGAAGGATGGAACAACCAGAGCATCAGATGTAGCATTATCAGGAAAGAAATTAATTTTACCACTTCCTACGGCTGAAACATTACTTCCATTTGCAACAGATATATCATGCTTATCAGTTTTTGGAATAAAATTGACTACTGAAGAAGGACTATTGGCCATATGATCTGTAGCTCCGGAATCAATAATCCAGGAATTAAATTTGGAATTGGAAGTAAGATAGGCATGAAAATTACCTGACACGTGAGAGGAAGTGGATGGACTATTGCCAGAAGAGACAGTCTTACTGAGTTGTTGAAGAAGATGACCCAACTGGTTGATTGAAAAAGAAGTTTCGGCTACAGCAGCATGATCCTTCCGACCCTTATATTCAGATTTGAGATGAGGATGTAATTCCCAGCAGCGATCCTTGGTATGCCCAGTTTTCTTGCAGTGATCACATTGATAGGGTTCCTTCTTACCCTTGTAGCGAGAAGCATTCCTGTTTTTGTCAAAAAAATGAGGCTTTCTTTTATCATCCTTTTCGGCCAAAAGGACATGAGATTCAGTCTTCTCTGTTGAAGTTTTGGATTCTGAGCCCATAGTCTTTCTTCGAGTTTCCTCTCGCTGAATAATAGCACAAACACCGACGAGCGTGGGCAATGTGGCATCCATCAGAAGATTGCGCCTTATGTATTCATACTCAGGCTTTAGACTATGAAGAAGTGAGAAAATTTTATCCTCCTCAGCTTGTTTCAAAAGAGTTTGAGCATCAGTGGTATGTGGACGATACAGGTTCAATTCGTCCCACAGTTTTTTAAGATTACCAAGATGTTCACTAAAGGTTTTCTCACCTTGTTGGGCTGCAGCAATTTCACGGGTGAGTTCAAAATAAAGAGCTCTTGTATGGCTATAAGCGAGAAGGGTTATGAAATCCTTTAATATACTAGATGAAAGTACCAGCTAGGATTTAGATGGCGAGACTTCGACCCATGAAAAAGGCAAAGAGGAAGGCGTAAAAACTTGCAAGTTTAAGAAAAACACGGATTAAGTGAACCCGGACTTTGTGTTCTGACGCGATTGGCTTCACTACCCCGGACCTTTGTGAAACCCGGTTTTGTTGCTTGGCTGACTTTCAAGCAGCCTTGATTCCGGTGAATCTTCACACCACCGGCCCGGTAGCTCAAGCCTTCTTAATGGAGAAGTGGAAACCGTGAATCTTCACACCACCCGGCTGATTCTCCAAGCCTTCTTCGAATTATGAGGACCCCAATTGCATTCCAATAAGGAGCGGATGAGGAGTTGTAAGAAGAGGTGTGAGAGAACCCCAAAAACAACGCCTTTGCATAGAACAAAGATGGCGAATTGGAAAGTGCGTGGAATATTCCCAAAAACAACATACCACACGGAACAAAAAGCGTCGATAGGTTAAGATCAGCGGCAGGCACCGGACAAATGGCTCGGAAGAGACCTGAGAGCTTGATCGCGGGGCCAGAGGGATTAAACCCTTGGTCGGATCTGGCGGGATCACGAAAGAATTGAATCGAGCAAGAGTCTCACAATGGCGAAAAAAACAGACTAAGACCTGCTCTGATACCATAAAGAAATCATTTGAATCACACAAATATAAAATACGCAGATATATGTGGTTCGGCCGTAGCCTACGTCCACGGAGAAGAGAGAGAGATGATATTATTCATCGGTATGTTTGAAGATTACAACCCCTTCTGTTTATAAAGCGATACAAGAGCCTTTAATTAGAAGGCAGCAAGGATTAGAACAAATCCCACAATTTACTCCAGCACAGATAAATACAAATCCCGAAAATCTCTCTCTTCTCCAACAATATCTTATAGATAGATCTTTACTGCCGCGGCAGTATATTTTGTTTTTCATTCTTCTACACTCTCAATGGTTTATAACTACCATTCTTCCTTACATAGTTTCTTTTGCAACAGCAAGGCTCTAATACCAAATGTTGAAATTGAAGAGTTTGAATAGATTTACTCTATTGCTAAATTTATAGATCAAACATCGTTAAATATATAAGATATGTGAATAGATATGTCTCTTTCATGAAAATAACTCTCTATGATAAATATTTTGAACTGCGATTAAATATAATTTATAGTTTTTTACAAAAACGTTTCTCCAAAACTTAATTCTAAATCTCCTTTTAATTATTGAGTTTGTTCAGATTCTTTCGATTGTGGGTGGAATTGTGAAAACAAAAGGGCAGGATCAGGAGAAAGCGAAGGTTGAGCTGGTGGAAGAATTCATAAGGCTTGACAACACACTGGCAACAATATCATTAGGGCAAACCTTCTTCTCAGGGGATCATATGGGCTTCGTAGACATTGTTGTTGCACCGTATATGCCATGGCTGCGAGCGGCGGAGCAACTGGTGAACTTGAAGCTCCCTGGCCCTTCTAAATGCCCTCGCATGAACGAATGGATGGACAAAATGTATGAACAACCCTGCGTCCAAAGAGCCCTCGCTCAGCCTGACAAACTATTAGAATATGCAAAATCTCTCAGGAAAAGAAACTTTGGTTCTGTTTGAAAACCAAAATGTAACATGCATATTCTCATACAATGAACTGGAACATTATCCTAGCAGGAGTTTCAAGTAAGACAAATACTCTCCCTTTACTTTCTTATCGCCTTCAAAGCGAGGCTGTACATTCATAAAGATATTTATGGGGTAAAGCTTAAAAATGGGCTTTGTTTGTAAGATGATTATCATGTATCCAACGATCTTGCAGCTTCATTCAAAGCAGCATTTGTAGTTGATCTGTTCTTAATACAGTAAGGTGAGTGTATTGAGAAATATAAAATGTGAATAATACTAAGTTTTATACTTGGGTTTTTGGTTATGAGGTGTGATCATTGATATCATTGATGTTTGTTGAGAATAGTGGTGACATAGTTCTTTGTGTGCCTCTACGATTATATGGACTTCCCAGTGCAATTATATTGCGTACAGTTAAGACATGCAATTGTACAAATTGGAAAGCATCTGATTTCCTAGCAAATGTGCATGTCTGCTACTCTGCCTGTGTGAGAAATGGTGTGTATTCTAATTCTTTTCCACAGCCATTGTCAAAGCAGAATGCTGCACTAATCACGATTAGCATTCCAATTCCTACTGCAACTGAAAGACAGCATAATCATAAAGACATACTAACTGTTTTTTACTATGTGTAATTGGTAGCCACAGATACTTATATGTTATGATCGACCTGAAGGAAAGACCATATTTTACTCATCATTTGAATATCTATTTATATCAATAAAACCCAATAATATGTGCTGGGATTTTAGGTGTATGGATTGAATTATAAATTTTAATATAAAATAATTAAAGTTTGATAGTCAGTTTCTAACAGCTCTTGGATATCAAACTTGTGATTATTGTTCACTACATTAAAGTATTTTTTTTTATTTCAAATTTAAAAAGTGATATGGTTTCTTTGAATACATTTGTAAATTGATCTTGAGTAAAACAAAATTGAAATTGGATCTTTTATTTTGATTTTTTTCAATAAAATGATAATTTATTTTTATATTTTTTTATCATTTATGCATTATTAGGCTCTTTAATTTTGAATTAAACCAAATTTTAAATAAAATACTTAAAGTTTTACAGTCAGCTCTTGGATATCAAACTTGTGATTATTGTTCACTACATTAAAGTATTTTTTTTAATTTTAAATTTAGAAATTGATATGGTTTGTATGAATACATTTGCAAATTGATCTTGAATAAAACAATATTGAAATTAGATATTTTTATTTTTATTTTTTTCAATAAAATGATAATTGACTTTTATATGTTTTGATCATTTATGTATTATTAGGCTCTTTAATTTTAGCTTAAACCAAATACTCTAAGCCTTGACTTATTTAGTTGGCTCATCTCAAATCACACTAATAGGTGGACCCTACTAGAGAAGCTAATGTGACTTCAGATGAACTACCTAGTCAAGTTAAAGCTTAGAGTATATTGTTTAAGCTTGCCCGACTCTTACATCTTTAATACATTTTAATTATTAGAAAATAAATCCAACTATGGATTCAATAGTAAGTCATAAGGGTCAGTGGTTAGCATAAAACTAATTAAAATAAAATTACATCTTCTCTAATGAGTAGTCAATGTAATGTATCTTAGATATAACAAGGCATTTTAAATTAATGTTGTCATCTTTGTAAAAAAATCCTCTAAGTTGAATCTCAAGAAGCGTTTGATTCATATTAAGCCTGTAGGAGGCAAGAATATCTAACAATGGTAGGTGCTAAAGCATTGCTCATAAACAAGCCATCTTTGAAAGAGTCAAACCAAACCAATTAATAGAGAAAGGAAAAATTAAGACCATCCTTAAATATGTGAGGATGTACGGGATGTTGTCATAGCAAAAATATGCAAATTTCAATGTAAATAAACAAAGAGCTTGGGATATAATGAATAGAAAGGAATTGATGTTAATCAATTCTATCTAAGAATGATGGAGTCCAAACACACTTTTGTAACACCAGTGTAGCTCATGAAGCCTAGAAAAAGTTGCAGTTAGTGTATAAGGTAAATAAAAAGTCTATAGAGTGTTGTGTCTCAATGAGAATATAAATACAATCAAGATAAAAGGAGAAAATGCAGATGATTTTTAGATGTATTGGATTTGTTGATAACATGAGCATGATGATGTATGGTTTTGTCATTGATGGCAACCCCTTGTATGATTTTGTGAAATTTGGATGTAAATTGGTTAAGTTATGTAGTTTCAGAGGTTTCATGGGTTCACAAATCAATAGATTCACCGACAAACCAACTCACCGACATAGTTTACCAAGTTCAAAAAAATACTGATTCATCAAAATGCAATTTTATTGAAGAATTCCAAAATTGAATAATTTTTTTTTTATTTCGATGTGCTCACATGTGAGTTTGTGAATTGTACAGATCGCTCAAAGGTTCATAAGTTCAATGGTTTGCCAAAACACCACTGTTGAATAGGCAAGGTGGCTATGGAGGGAAGATTCAAAAGTTTACGAAAATTTTGATTCATGGAAAGGTTCCCAAGTTTGTAGTTTTGCCGAATTATCGAAAAGAATTTGATAGAAAGATGGAAATTTTATGTTTTCGCCAAAAGGTGTTAGTTTCGGAAAAATGTTGAGTTAGCAAACTCCTTAGTTCATCAAAAGATGTTGTCATCAAAAAGAGAAGTTGAAGAAGCAGATGGTGGAAGAATGACTTCACCAATATTAGTTTTCTCCGGAAGAAGATAATTTTGACACTTTCACTAGTTTGCAAACTTGTACAGATGCCTAAAGAAGTTTGTGGAAGCTTTATTTCACTGACAATGATGTGAAAGAAGCATTAAACGAGGCTCAATACTTTGATATGTATTTATCAACGATCTCTTGGGTTCTAAGAACATTGGGAATTGTTGACAAGTTTGGGCTCTTATCCATACTCTCCGACAAACTTAAACATGGGTTCTAAGTGAGCTTAAAAGATTTGATAAAAGATAGAAGAGATAAACATCAAGATAAGAAACCGACTGAATTCCTATTAGTTGTAAAAGGGGTTGTTAAACCTAGAAGCTCGTGTTCGGTTATGAAATGGTGTCGATTTAGTTTGTAATTGATAAATCGTTTAACTTCCTCTTCCATCAGTTGAACCACCACACGAGAGGTATAAAAGAAAGATTGAATGCAAACCTAGATCAGAGTCTTTGGTCGATCAAGGAAAGGTCTTCAGAGATCAAGATGGCTTTGGGAAGCTGATGGAAAAGAGAAAGCAACCAAAGGAGTGGCGAGCACCTATGAGAGCAATGGATGTCAGAGAAGGTGACTAGCATGTGCAAGTATAAGAGAGAGAAAGAAAAAGGCCATGTAAGCAGGCCTATGCGTAATGAAATGATGCCAAGCGTAATTTTCTGGAGCATCTATGAATAAAACATTTAATTTTTGTTGTGTTTGTGGATATTTGAATGAGTAATATGAGTTGTTTTGTGAGTTTGTTGTTGAGTGGCTGCAAGGTTGGGCTATATGATAATACACCCTTTTCATGACTGCATCAACACATATCTTACAAAATGCAAAGGGTTTCAGTTTTACATCTTCAAGATTGATAAATTATCAAGAGTTTGAATTTTATCAAAGGTTTTTTTATACTTTGTAAGAACAAAAGAAAGCATTTTTTGAATTAAATCATCTAAAGTCACACATCCCAAAAAAATATTTTTAGCCTATGTTAAAAATAGTTTGTTGTCATTTTTAGAAGAGAAGAGAATATTTATGAATTTCTTATATTTAGCCAAAGCTTGTTATTTATAATTTTCCATTAATTATAGCCTCCTTTATTTATAGTCTAGAGGCAACTATTACTATCTAGTCATGTGAGATAATAATTAAAAGATAATTGTCAGAATTTTTATCATCAATTCAACTAGCAATCATATGTTGTGATATTAGAATTAGCAAACAAGATAATTTGTAATAAATCTTGCCTATCATGCGAGTAATCACAATTAAAGTTGAAGTCCAATTAATTTATTTCATTTACTTTCATTTAGTACTTTCATAAACAATATGTTCATATGTATTTAGTTAATTAATGGTAATTTCCATGCTTACATATTGATGAAATTACAATTCAGTGTTACTATCAACTCAAAATTTATTGTCCTTCCGTGGGGTTTAAAATTCTTACTTTGCTTTTAAATTACTATTGAAGTGCTTTATATTACATTTTAATTTGTTAAATATCACCTAACAATTACTGAAAGCTATACAATGCAATAATTATAGGATCAAACTCTTGTAGTTTTGAATGCAACGATTGTGTTTAAATTAGGATTTGGTGTCATTTAATTTTTGTGTACTTTCTTTGTTTAGCCTCTACATTTATCTTAATAGTGAAAGTGTTTTGTCATTAGATTTACTATTTGTAAAAATAAAATATGAAATAAAATAAAAATTGTTGAAAGAAAATTTTTACTTTTTACATTAGAAAAAACAAAAAAATACACATTTAAAGTTTCTTTAGCCTAAATGTGAAATCTCTCAAAAGACATTGTAAAGATTTTAAATTGCAAATATATATTATTCATAATAAATTAAGTTTTAGAGAACATGTAACAACCATAGAAATGGAAACTAGGGGCCTATTGCAAGTGCTTCTAGATGGATTCATGCATCTTTGACTAGAAAAGAAAAATATTGGTTGCACATTCTCAAATTGATTAACGTGTCCAATTTGATTAAATAAGGGAAAACAGAAAAGGCTAAGAGGCTAATAAGGCTAAGGAAAAATAATCAAAGATATATTATTGGATAAACTAGTATTCCACCAACAAATAAAGGTGTTTAAGATATCCAAGTTGCTGATTTTCAAATTAGTAGAATAGTTTTTGGGCCAAGCACTTGTCATGGAGATGTGAATACATTGGAGGTTGTCACAAAAATTATCAAACAAAGGGATCTAAAGGATAGTGAAGATGAGACAGATTTGAATTCTGAGGTTAGAAAACTTCAAAAATACACAACCTAAATTTCGTACAAAATTCTTCAATTCCAACCTTGTTTATGTCTCAAAATTTTGAATCCAACTAAAAACATCAATAACTACATTAGTTGGTTGATTATGTGAAAAATTAGAAAAATGATTGAACTATATTTATCAAGAAGCATGAAAAAAAAAAACTAGAGAATTTGTACAAATTAATAATAAAAGTAAATAAAATTCTACAAGGAATTGATGATGTTAAAAAATTCATGATGAATTTCTTTCTTATTAAAAGATTGGTGAAAAGCTTAAATAGGTGGGTGCTTTAAAAATGATAAAAATTAGTAAGAATTTTTTTTTTGCATAGAAGGGACAATATTCTCTACTAATGAGAATTATGAATGAAACTTCATTTATTTTCACTAAAGAAAAGGATAAATTACATTCAATAGACAATTTCATTTTTGGACTTGTTTTTCTTATTGTATGTACATATACTAATGAAGAGGGGATCATATTTGATTAAAATGAGGTAAAAGGACAATTCCAACACTTGATTAGAGAGGATTTTGGGAAAAATCAATTGGTAGATAATATTTATAATTTGGAAAAGATTAAATTCCATCTTCACAAAGGGGAAAAAGAATTAAAAAATCTAAAAAAATAATTTTTTAAAGGGGTGATCCCACAATAGTGGTTTACACTTTTTGGCCTAGCTGGACGATATTTTTTTTTAACACAATCTCCACATTTGGGCACCTATAGCGATTAAACGTAAGGAATTTGAAGATGATGTAAACTAGAGTCTTGTCACATTTTGTCTGTAGATTCTAAAAATATTTTTCAATTTTTTTTGGAATCAGATTACTCTTTTTCCATCTCCCACAAAAATTGGTTTTCAAAAACAGCATTTTTAAAAGTGGCCTTTTATACTTTAAGCTTTTTTCCATGAAGGATAAAATTCCAATTCTTTCAAATTTAGATTTCTAACTCCGATATCTAGTGCTTCCACTTGGTTAGATAGTTTTTATTGAATATTTTTTAATCAAGTTTCAAAGTCAATCAAATGACAATTCAGACCTAAGCGCACCGTATAACACATAACTTTTACTGTATGTATCGAAATTCTTCTCTTTTTTTTTTGTTGGATCAAGGACTTCAATATCTGGTGCACTCATATTTTTAATTTTTTTTTTTAATAATCTTCTATTTTTCCACTTGTGCAGAAGCAGAGATTTTTGTTTTCGATGAAAAACCTATATTTAATAAAACTTAAAAACAGATAGATAATAAAACCAAAACATACTAAAATTATATTCATTGGATAGCTCGTTCTGAAGGCTACTCGATTCCAAGTTTGGTTTCTAAATATTCCCCCATTTTCATCCCCAACCGGAGCTTGAAAGCGTAAAATTTTAGGTTTTTTGTGTGTACAAATTAAAAAATTAGGGAAAAAGGGGGTTCGCTAGAACCAGGGTTCATTCGAACCCTGGTTCATGCGAACCCCTAATATGCACATTTCCTTTGTTTTTTGGGCGGAAATGTGGGCCCAATAGTTAATGGGTTCGCTCGAACCCTAGTTCGGTCGAACCCCTTTATGGTTCGGTCGAACATGTAGGTTCATGCGAACCCCTAAAACCAATTTTTTTGCCATGGGGTCGTTTTTTCTCAAATTTCCTTCCTCTTCAAAAGTGTAAACCACTTATGTGGCTTCACCCAAGGCTATGTTTTTTGTCAAATTCAAATTGTGCATATTGATTTAGAATCAAAACCCAAAGAAATCAAAGTGGATTAATACCTTCATAGCCTTTAAAGGGTTAAAGGGTCATTTCAATAGTAGGGAAATCCAATTAAGTTGTTTTTGATTAAGTAAGCAACATTTATAGGGTGTTGTACCCTTTACACGGAGAGCCCTCAGAGCCAAAAAGAAGCTAGTTCAAAATAGGACATGAACTAGAAAAAGAAGCTAGATCAAAAGGGAGTTGATCCCTTTACAGAAAGGAGCTACTAGGGCCCAACAGAACAGGCCAATACAAGCCACACATAGAATAGAACCAAGACATGAACAACCGACATATAGCATGTCGAATGATAGACAAGGACTAGACAACCCCAGAATCTCAGGGGACTAATCTGACTCCCAAAACCCTAGGTCGTGATTTGGGGAGTCCCTTCTTCTTTCTCTGCACAATAGACCAAGAAGGCTTGGAATCAAAGTCCATTGAGCGAGGCAAGAGGAGTGGATCCTCAACAACCACCACAGGCAAAGAGCCACCACGCAGCGAGGGAGTCGACAGTGTAAAAAAGGAGTTAGGAGCATTCAAAGGACTAGCAAAGGCGTTCATCGAGGAACGGGTAGGCTCTGCCTGGACAACGACAATAGTATGAGGCATCAATGCTTCCACGAAAGGGATAGTCGATGGAGGATCTTGGGGAGACACAATCTCCTTGGATGAAACAGTTAAGGAGGGGTTGTCCTCCTTGGAAGGAACAACCGAAGAGGGAGTGCCCACTGTGAGATGGTCCGAGAGAGCATCCTTCCACTAGGTAGCAGTGCCCTTGTGACAAGCAAGAGGGAAGCTAGAGGCCAAATGACCAACAAAGACATCTCCTACACTGAAAAGGGAGCTCCTCATTGTCCAGAAGTTGCATCCATGGTTTGTCCTCCACCATCAAGACCACATCACCATGGAGAGGTTTGGAGATGTCCAAATTGATTAAAATGCAAGCCACTGTAGTATGCCCAAGATCCCAAGTCATAGAGTCCACCCTCAAAAAGCAACCAATGGTGTTGCCAATAGCTTTAAAACATGAATCCTCCCAAAACTAGAGAGGGAGATTCAGTAGTCAAACCCAAATTGGTTTGATATTCAGTGGCTTCGTAATAGGATTGAAAGAGTGCAACCAAGGCCTAATGAACAACGAATGAATACCCCACATCCATCCCTTGTCCACCACTTTGTCCCACTCCTCAAAGGATGCAAAGGTTGCAAAGAAGAAACCTCTAGCACTAGGATAGAGGTCAATTTGTGTTCATATTTTATTTCCCTATCCCCACATTCTAAGCGATGTCCCTTTACATTCTCTTCATAACTGCATAGACCACTTTTATTTTTCTTGAAATCAATTCAAATATATGATTACACAATTATAACTGAACAATTTAAATTCTTCAAATATTATTGCAAAATCGAAATGTCTGAAAAATGTTAAGATCGATGTGTGACATTTTGTCAAATGTAATTGACAATAATGCAACTCAATTCTGTTTCAAACGACCACCAAGACTGAAATAATTGAACTTCAGAATCAAACACAAACCAGAAATGTCAAATCAATGCCAAATTATTATTTTTTGTGATGCGGATCGCCAACCCGTCCGGGATGCTCCTGCATCAAATTGATAATCATAACCATCCTTTTAAGTTGTATTAGAATATTTTTTACAATGAATAGATTTATACATGAAAAAAATGTCTAATGTAGAAGCACTAAATTGCCTTATGCCTTGGACTAAGAAACAAAAGATATCTCTAAATTTTAATTTCATACTTCAAAGTATTCAACTTTTAGGTCAAAGGAAGTGTTGCCTTTAATTTGAAGGATAGTTTACCATACACATTTGTATCACATCAAAATGTGTTAATAAAAATGTAATAGAGTACACGAGATTGTCTTGGTCAAGGCTTTTTGTTGAGTGTTTACTCTTTTGTATATAAATATATATTATGTTAATTGAAATTGATTCATCATAAATTACAACCATAGCTTAAAGTGTCTATCCATTGGATTCTTTTAAGTTGTGAGTAGTCCTTCCAAATAATTGCCTTAAATAAGTATTAGTTTTATTGTTTGAATAAAATGAATATATATAATTCACTATTTATAGAGCAATGGTTAATGCAAACACAAACCACAAAGAAGGGGTTCCAAATGCCACCCCCAATATAATATTTGCATGCATGATATATCCAATTGTGTTTGATTGAAAAATGCCCTTCATTATTTCCTATTGGGAAGCGTAAGACCTTAATAAATCATGATGCAAAAGACTTTCACTACTTCCAAATATCCTCCAAAATTTGTCAACCCTTAAGGGTTATTTGAAACAATGTGCTCATTATCACTATCAATAGCATAATTTACCAATTCATCTATTATTCAAATTAGCTTCTCCATAATAGTATCTACATTTGAAAACTAAAAAAGACTTGAAGCTTTATTATCCAATCTCTAAAAATGTGAAATTCCACATTTGAATACCAAAGAGAAATTCATGACTAAGGTTTGGGCCTTCACCTCATAATAGTCTCAAGAGAGAGTTTCCTAGAAACAACATGAATTAGAAATCCGTTCAAGTCCCTAATGAGGCATTATGCTCCTAAAGGCCCCA
>VDFB02172808.1:15851-27789 GCA_007258455.2 Sequoia sempervirens | reverse complement strand
GTGAGTGAGATAGAGAGAGAAACATGATACAACTTGCTGATTAGTAAAATTTGACCTCCTGATTACTGAAATTTGACATGCTGATTACTAAAATTTGACTAAGTCTAAAATTTATGAGATCTTCCAAAAAATAGAATTTGCATTATAACCCCTAGAGATCCGAAACCACTCTCAAACATCCTGAAACTATATACATGAAATATACTTAAAGTATAAGTTGACATTTACATTTCTTATACTTAAATGTTTATTTCATGTATATAGTTTCCTTGAAAGATAACAAGAAAGAGACAAGAAAAAGAGAAGAACAAAATTTCAATGTAGACCAAAACGCGAGCACGTTATAACACTATAATGTGCTCTCATTTTGGAAATGTTTTTTTTTTTTTCAAAAAATGCACATTTTTTGAACTCAAACTGAGCGCATTTTTTGAACTCAAAATGAGCGCATTTTTTGAACTCAAAATGAGCGCATTTTTTGAAATCAAAATGAGCACATTTTTTGAACTCAAAATGAGCGCATTTTTTTAAATTTAAACCATAACGCGAGTGTGTTTTACTATAACACACTTGCTTTTTTGCTATTTCAGGATGAAAAAGTAAATTGGCCATAAATTGGCTACCCATCTTTTTACACCCGCCTGTTGTCTTTTCATGCACTCCCTTTGTTTTTTCTTTTTTGCATCAAGTTGTTTGGGTGGTCCTCACTTATTCCTTCCCATGGGTAATATCAATTATTCCTAAATAAAAAAAATTATGAATATATGTTAATAAATATTGTAATTTGAACAAAAATAGATTACTCTTATTTGACATCTAAATGATAAATTACACAATGAAGTTAAAAAATTATCAATAAGATATGAAATAATCATCACAATTGACAATAAAAAATGCTATACAAACAAAAAAAATTGAACAATCAGTTAATTGTCACATTTCAATGCATTTCAATCATTTTAAGTCAAATAAAACAAATAGATCTCTTACACAGTTGGAAAAGGATGCACAAAAAGTAGAGCTAGTTGTTGTGGGACCTTCAACACAACTATCATGTGATTTTTTGGCCATTACGAATCTTTAAACTAAACAAAATATGTACGTGTTATGTTTCCATAACATGTATGTATTATTGGTCCCTAAACTTAAGTGTTTTCACTTTGGCCTCCACTTAGAAATACCTATATAATGTCAATAACACATACATGCTTTTAAATTAACAAAACATGTACGTGCTTTTAACTTTACAAAATGCATATATGATTTGCTTAGTTATAGGTTTAGAGGATGGATTTACCTTTACAAAACATATACGTTATTTTAACTTAACAAAATGCATATGTGTTTTTCTTATTTTTGGGTTTGAATGATGGATTTACCTTTACCAAACACACACGTTCTTTTAACTTAACAAAGCACGTACATTTTTTGCTTATTTTTGGACTTATGATGGATTTAACTTACTAAAACCTTATGCACTTAACCCTAACACCTATATAGTTAACCATAAACTCTATACCTATAACCCTAAACCCTATCCCTCAACCCTCATCCCTAAACCATATAGAGAGAGAGGTTAGATAGGAAGAGGTAGATCTAGGGAACTAAAGCCTATACCCTATACCCTATATCATTGAATCTAAACCTTATCCCTCAACCATAGGAACTAAAGCTAATAAGTTAAACCCTTAACCATATACTCAACCCTATAACCTCAACCCTAAACCCATAAACCATAGGTCCTACACCCTAAATAATGAATAATTTAGATATATTAAAGGGAGAGAGGATAGAGCTCAAGGGAGAGAGGATAGAGCTTGACATGGGAGATATAAAGAGAGGTAAGATGCTAATAAGTTAAACCCTTAACCATATACTCAACCCTATAACCTCAACCCTAAACCCATAAACCATAGGTCCTACACCCTAAATAATGAATAATTTAGATATATTAAAGGGAGAGAGGATAGAGCTCAAGGGAGAGAGGATAGAGCTTGACATGGGAGATATAAAGAGAGGTAAGATATAGAGAAGAGAGGTAGAGAAAGAGAGATATATGAGATAGAGGGAAGAGAGATCTACATAGGGAGGGAGGGAGAGGTAGATAAGTAGGTATGAGGGGAGAGGTAGGAAGGCGAGATAAAAAGTTGAGATAGAGAGATATAGGTAGATGGTGGAGAGAGAGAGAGGCTAGATAAAGAAAGGTAGATCTAGGGGAGAGAGATAATGAGATAGATAAAAATGAGATGGGGAGGAGAGTAGAGAGGGTGAGATGTTAGACTTAACCATAAACTCTATAGGTACCATAACTCAAAACCCTATACCTTATACTGATAGTTCCCTAAACCTTATCCCTCAACCCTAAGAACTAAAGACAATAGGTTAAACCATTAACCATATACTCAACCGTATACCCTATACCCTCAACCCTAAACCTTATATCCTATACCCTCAACCCTATACCATATACCCTCTTGACCCTAAACCAGGTATCCCTCAACCTTGGGCCCTAAGGCTTATATAATAAATCCTCAACCATATACACTCAAAATTAAACCCTATATCATATACCCTCAACCATAAACTATATCCCTCAACCCTAGACCCTAAATCCTAGATAGGATGAATATACTCAATCCTAAATGTTATACCATCAACTTATGTGTTTTTTGTGTTAGTCCTATGCATGCGATACCTAGTCACCTTGGTTCCTCATACCCTAGTGTATATTATCACATGCATTATAAAATTAAGTGCTCTCTACATTGTAGTTCAATTATTGCATTCCAAATACACCTAATCCCATCCCATCCCTTATTTCTCCTCACCATCATTTTTCCCTTTCCTAATCATGAATTGTATGTGCACTATCAATCATTCTTTATTTCTTACATGTGTCTCTACACTTAACCCTAAACTCTATACCCATAACCCTAAACCCTAGATACCCTATATTTTCAACCCTAAATGCTATCCCTCAACTCTAAACCCTACACTTAGCCATAGGTCATAAAGCCTATACACTCTACCCTAGACCTTATACCTTTAACCCTAAACTCTATTCCCATAACCCCAAACCCTATACCATCAATTCCTCAAACCTTATCCTTCAACCCTAGGAACTAAAGCCAATAGGTTAAACCCTTAACTGTATACTCAACCCTATACCCTATATCTTCAACCTTAAACCCTATACCCTATACTCTCAACCCTAAACCTTATACGCTATACCCTCAACCCTCAACCCTATCTCTCAACCCTAGGCCTTAAAGCCTATAGGCTAAACCATCAACCCTATACCATATACCCTCATAACCCTAAACCCTATCCCTCAACCTTGGACCCTAAGGCCTATATAATAAACCCTCAACCATATACACTCAAACCTAAACCCAATATCATATACCCTCAACCCTAAACCATATCCCTCAACCCTAGGCCCTAAAGCCTAGGGGATGAACCCTCAAACCTATACACTCAAACCTAAACGATATACCCTTGACCCTATATACTATATTGTATACCCCCAACTCTTAACCCTACACTCATCCCTAGGTCGTAAAACCTATACACTATGTACCCTAAACCTTATACCTTCAACCCTCAAGATTCCTATACCCTCAAACCTGAACCTTATAGTTCTCAATCTTATACTCTCACCCCTAAACCCTAGATATCATCAACCGTAAACCCTACACCCTAAAACTCAACATTAATAATTTAACACTAAAACCTACATAATTAAATTTAATTTGTAAACCCTCAACTCTCAACTCTCCATCCTAAACCATCAACCCTAAACCCATAAACCATAGGCCTTACACCCTAAATAATGAATAATTTAGAGATATTAAAGGGAGAGAGGATGAAGACATGGGAGAGAGATATAGAGAGGTGAGATAGAGAGAAGAGAGGTAGAGAAAGAAAGAGATGCGAGACAGAGAAAAGAGAGGTCTACATAGGGAGGGAGGGAGAGGTAGGAAGGGGGGATAGATATAATGTTGAGATGGAAAGAGAGAGAGAGAGGTAGATAGTGGAGAGAGAGAGAGGTTAGATAGAGAGAGGTAGATCTAGGGGAGAGAGAGAAGTGAGATAAATAACAATAGAGATGGGAAGGAGAATAAATAGGGGGGAGATGTGAGATGATATATATAAATATGTAGGTAAAGCCTCAACCCTCTATCATAGATCATAAACCCTACACCCTAAACCCTAAACACTAGGAGATGCACCTTGAACCCTATACACTGAACCCTAAATATTCACATTAATAATTAACACTAAAATATATACCCTCAACCCTAAATAATATACTCTCATGGTCATGAACCCTAAACCCTCAACTCTAAATTCTTTATATAAATGTGAGCACATGGGAGAGAAAAAGAGAGGGATGGAAAGAAATATGGAGAGAGATACAAAGAGGATTTTTATCTTCATAGGAACATGAGTGCACATTATAACACACTTGCTCCTATGAAGATGAATTTTTGAGCATGGGGGATACATTTTATTCCTAGAAACATGAACGAATTATAACCTAGATAGAGACGCATTGAGAGAGTAAGAGAGGTGGAGAGAGTTACAGAGAGAGGGAGGAAGAGATGTAAATAGGGAGAAAGAAGAATTTGAGATAGGGAGAGATGGAGGGAGAGATGTACATATGGAGAAAGAAGAATTGGAGATAGGGAGAGTTAGGTACAAAGAGACAAAGAGATACATGAGAGAACATTATTAGAAAAGGGAGGAAAATAGGGAGAGAGAGATATATATAGAGGGAAATAGAGAGATATTTGAGAAAAAATAGTACAAAGGGGAGGAGAGAGGGAGGGAGAGGTAGGGAGAGATACAAAGATTTGGAGGGAGAGAGAGCCAATAGAGAGAATTTGGGAGGAGGGATGGAGGAACAAAGGGAGGAATATTGATAGAGAGATGTAGAGAGAGTTAGAGACAGAGGTGGAGGGAGAGAGCTAGAAATTAAGATTGAAGAATATGATGCTTTTAGTGTGGGTCAAAACACGTACGTGTTTTGGCTTGCACAAAACACACGTACAAGTTTTGGCTTGTACTTAGGCTTGGATGACAAGCCTTAGGCTTGGACGGTTCATTTGCCTCATTTTGACACATTTTTTTCCTCCATTCTTGTTTCTCAACTTGCTCATCATCGGGTTTACATGTTATAAATTAAATCTTAGTAAAATTACCACCATAATTTCACATGTCTTCTTTAAAGCTTTCTAACCATATAATTTTTTTAGATCTTTGAACTACATTAAGATATTTATTTTTAATTTCTTTCACAAATGTTTCCATAGTTATCAGAGACATGTGTATTGAATTTTTTTAATAACTTTTGACCTACTTGTCCAAAAATTTGAAAATAAAAATAAAAAATTCTACAATTCATTCTTTACACATTGGGAAAAAAAATATGTTTTCGATTATTTTGGTGCAAGTTATGTGACACGCACACTCAGTGATGTGATTTTTAGGATACATCCACTTTGAAAAATCATAAAAAAACTAAATAAGAATTACCAAAAATACACAACTTCTAGTACTCACTCTTAACTATATTTCTACCAATGGGTTTTTAAAAAACTAAATGCAACTAAAAAATTGAGGGGTGTGTGTGACAGACACTATGTTATGTTTTGTTGAAAAAACATGAACACTTTTGTGTGCGTGAATAATTTTATCCTCTTAATCTCATCCATTTTTGAAAAACTTTAGTAGTTTAGAAACTAGATTCAGAGTACTACAATTCTTGTTCTTTTGGTATCTTCAAATTTTAAGTGCATGAATCTCAAATTACTCCTCCAAGTTCAGGTTTAGCTGATTTCATAAAAAGAGTGGTCACTTTTGACCCCCTTTTTGTGCACTATCTTGGTGCACTTACCCGTAATTGTTAAACAAAAGTCGTGCTTTGATGTTTTCATGGTTGATAGTTATGTGCTTGTTGTAATAATTCCAAATTAGCATGTTCATGTTGATACAATTTAAGATAGCCAATCCACTATGGTTGTGTTAGAAGAAGTAAAGAATGTTATTGTGGATGTTTCAATGCAAAAGGGGATTATATCCAACTAATAGTTCTTCAAATAGTGATAGTGATGATGGTCAATTTTTATATCCTACAATACTTGTTAGATACTTACCAAAGTTTGGCTTCAAGAATGTGTGGATTTAAGAATATTTTATTCTGTACAGAGGACGCCATTATCGGGAACGAGAACTTCCACAGGACTAGTAAGTACAAGGAAAATGCAGGCACTGAAACATTTGGTGGGTATGCGCGCAATCCATGAGAGCCATTTGGATTTTCAGACCTGAATTCTTAATCTCACTCATCATATTTTACTACAAGCTATTAGCAGGACTGCAGCTCGTTAGATTATCACTATAGAGATTGAATGGTCACAACTTATACTGTGCTCCACTACTCGATCTGTTGGAGCTTAAGCTCACGGTAGAAGTTGCCTATGAACATTTCCGACTTTTCATACAATTCTTCAGCGCTCAGCATCCCTTCTTCTTCTTTCTCTTTCTCCTCGTTGCTGTCAGAAGACGTTATTTGCCCTGCATCCACCTCATTAATCAAATTGCCACAAACCAGCTGGGTTTCTCCACTTTTCTCATCAGGTTTCGAAACCGCGACCTCCTCTTCAACAGCAACACCATCTTGTTCGGGAGTGGCGCAGCGGTCACTATCAGAGCCATCTACTCCTTTTCTTATGTAAAGATCGTAGGAATATTGTCCATTTGAGCGTCGCCCGAAACCTCTGGTTGATCACGCGTAGAAGAGGTGGTGAGCGCCCCGGATTTAACTCCAAGAGTGACAATCACCACATTGAGTACAACATAGAGAAACGGGGGGCGAAACCAGGCGCTGACGCAGCCCCAGCCCACCACAAAGAGCTCCGCACTGGGCTTCAAGGCGAATGGAAGCATAACCACCGGAACACAGGCCAAAATCGCCTTCATAGACAGCAAAGCTACTCTTACACTGTTAAAATCTTCTCTTTCCAAACCCATTCTGAAAAAAAGAAAGAATAAAACTCGAGCAATAACATTTTGCAAATGGCGCGCCAAATCTCCTGTCAAAAAAAAATGAAAGGAATAACAGAGGAGAAGAGCATTACGATTTAATGCAGCAAAGAAAGCCCAAGATCAATATACCTGTTTCTATCGCAGACGCTGTCCGCCATATTCCTCCCTGCCTGCATGAAAAAGGTGTTTCTGAAATGGGTCTACGGGATATTGAAGCATTTCAAATTTCAAATTTCCCGCTTTAAAATTGGCGCTCTTTTTTAAAACCACCGTCCGTTCGTCCATCCGTTGTTGTCCAGCTCTTTCAGTCTTTTTGGGCACCGTAAACCAAAAACTCCGTGCAAATACGGCCTGCTGCAGCACACGGACGGTCAGAGGGGTATGCAGGAGGAGCGCATGGCATAGACATCCATGGGCCGGTGCAAATTGTCGCCGCTATAGCCAGTGCCATCCAAGAGTTCATGAATAGTGTAATGAATGGCAACTACCCCGTGAGGGGACCAAATGCGCTCTCAATCATCTTCTGCAACCACGAAGTAAAGCAAAAGTAAGTGCAGACAAGGTTGGTTTGTTTCTGTGTCCCAAAGTAAACGAACATGTGAAAAGCCTAACGCTAAAGCTGTCCAAGCCTGACACCCACACTCCACTCACTATTATTGTTTTCCTCTTGTCTGTATACAGCAGGGCCATTATTGAGATTGTAATTAACTCGTTTAAACTCTGGCACAATTCAATAGGCGGGAGATGATGGCTATGTCAATTGTTTTAAAACGAGGAGGTTGATAGAACATGTCTGAACGGGCCTCCCGGCTGTGTGTTATCTTTACAGAGTATCTGGTTTATTGTCACTTCAAGTTAATGGCTGTGATTGCATCCAAGCTTTGTAAATGTAAACTACAATCAAAAGTTTTGGAGCCTGTATTATGTGAATATTGAATTTTTAAAGGATAATAATGAAGATATATATTAATCTTGTAGTGGTTTTTGTTTTAATCATGAATTATTTCAGTAAGTGAAGGATAATGGGTTTGGATTCTTTTACAATGAATCAAAGCACATGGAATGAGTACAGTGAGATATGGGACAAACAAAATAATTCTAGAAAGAAACACTAATGTAGTCAAGTTGCTAACACAATAATAGTTAGCATGAGTTTTTCACAGACCATGAAGTTAATTAGAGCATACTTTTCGATTAAAGCGTGTATGCTTTTCAATCAACATTTCAGATCATATTCACTATCTTCTTCTTGATGATGGATCACTAAGTGTGATCCAAAACGTTGATTAAAAACCATATATGTAGTGTAATCCAAAAGTTTTCTCTAATTAACACAACAATAATCAAAAGGGAAAAAACAACAACCTAGGTGATGCTAGAGCCAACCCTATTCAACCTCATATCCTTCACTTTAGTATGACATTGAGAAAGTTATTTGGAAATACCTTTCTTTCGTCTTAGCACTACAATCTAGGAAGTAATCATTATCTAAGTGAACAAAACTAATAACCATTATCCAAGTCAATAGAACTAGGAGAAGTGGGAGGGGATTCCATCCTAGAAGCCCCAATTGTGTGTGCAATGGGAACAAAGGATTGTCGATCTTGTGTAGGTTGAGCATCATCAGTAGGTTGAAACAAATACAAAGCCAATTGCATAGCAAGCTAAGTAACTAGAGCATAAGGTGGTTGGAACTAACTAATATGAATCAATGAAGCAAAAAGAGTGAGACTTGCTAGAGTCAAACTATTCATACCAACATCCTAAGAAGACTCATCATCTTGAGGGGAACCATCAACCATAGAGTTAGAAGTATGAATGGTCAAGTGATCTTGTTGGCATTCTTCCACCATGTCGCAATGCTCCTGTGCAAGGAAAATGGAAAATCTATAACCTAGTGGCCAATGGTAAAGCAACATCTACATTTGAAGGGGAGACCCTCATAATCAAGCAGTTGAGACCAAGGCCTATAATATTATTTTGAGTTCATGAACAATTTTAATAAGTGAAGGATAATGTTACTTATAGGATTAGGTAAAAAAAGATGGTTAAGATGATCATACTTGTTTTGGAATATATGATGATGTCATTCAAGTACAATTGTACAATATTTTTTCTAAGAGATGATCAAGATGGCCCATCCTTTTTCTAAGAAAATATAATGATGTCATCAAAATATAATAGTACAATGTTGTTGAATAATCCTTTTAAGCCAATTATCATTGTGTCCAGGAATGGTGGTACCAATATTCGATAATTCAAAAGGAATTTGTTGGTATATATAAGTTGCCCATTATGAATAAACACAATCTTATGTTGGTCTTCATCTTTCACCCATACATGGACGAGCCATCAAGCAAGCGGAACATCTCAAAGATATCCATGGTATGTAGAATTTGCTCCATTAAAGATAGAGAACAATTATCTTTTGAAGAAGCCTTTATTTATCTATCAAAATTCAACACTAGGATATCTCACTTCTTTTAAAGCACTACTACTAGATTCAACACCCATATTGAGGACGAGTTTATAGCCCTTTCATATGCCACCTATTAAATATGCAAAATCTAGTTTCTACAAGTGAATGAGTATTAAGTGAATGCTAAATGAGTATTTGAAACATTTCCTAATATTTTCACCAAATCTTTGTCACATTTTTTAATTTCATTGGGTCAAAAGATAAGTTTGAATATAATGGTTTTGAGAAGGATAGTGTCCTAATTGACATGTTGACAAATTATTGTTTATATAAATTGGACTTCTATGTATAATCATAAATCCAAATTCATTGTTGGGACAATTGATTACATCTTTCATTGAAGTTCAAGAAACCTTTGGATTAGGTTGAATCATTTATCTTGAGGCACTATAAATAGCATTTTTTTTTACAATTTGAAGACATAATTTTGTTATTACAAAAGCACACACAAAGATATTTGATTTAGAACAATTTAATTTATGTTATAGAATAGACATCTACCCATATTACAACTTAATCTTTCTATTCAAAATTATAAATAATTTATTTATATAATCATATTTAAGTATATTTATCTTTTCACTAATCTATTTTCTAAAGTAATGCAACTTAATCTCTTACACAACACTTATCTATATATGTGAATAGGACAAGTTATTGTACTTAAAGAAATGGTCATTTTTATATAGGAAAAACTATTAGTTATAGTCAAACAAAATTGAGTCATAAAATTCAAAAACTTGTTTAAGAAAATTATATTAAATATAATAATATTACAAATGTAATAGAATAGTTAGCTTATATAAATACTAAAAAATATTGTATTTGTGTTTCAATTATAAAACATATTATATTAGTATGAAATGGTTTGAAAGGAAAAAGATAAATTTATCAAGACATGTCATAGTTGGTATGAGTTTTCCATAGTCCATGAAGTTGCAATATTTGACTTTTGGATTCAATTGTTCAATCCAAAAGTCAAATATTGCAAGACATGCCATTTAAAAGAGAGATTAAAAAATTGGAGAGATATATTATAAAGTTTAATTGCATATTAACAATTATAATTTATTGTAGGAAAATAAAATTATTGCTAATGAAAACCCCACTTTAACCCAAGTCTATTTTTTAAAATTATTTAATAATAAACAACAATGTGAGAGGGAAGGAGGGAAGGAAGCAAGAATAGGAGGGAGAGACTAATCCAAGTCTCATTAAATGATGTAACAATAAAAAACAATATGGTAGGGAAAGAGGGAGAGAAGCGGGAGCGGGAAGGGGAGAGTCTCTAGTCTACTTGTGTATTGTTGTAGACCTAACAATAACAATGTTTAATGATGAAAATATGATTGGACAATAGAGATAGAATAATAGTGATGTTCTGACTCTCCAAACTATCACACATTTCATCTAGTTCTATTTGTATAATAAGAGGAATTACTTGCTTGGATTCATGTTTTATCATTATTGACTCATAAGACTTGTTTGGACCAAGACACCTATAACTATGTCTATTTTTCATATTAAGAAAAATGGAAAAAATTTAAAGGAAATTTTTATTATCCCAACTTGTATCAATAGTAAATCAAGCCCCTAGGTTGATATAAAAAATAAAGAGACACAAAATGCACATGATGATTAAGTATGCTTATAATATATGTAGTAATTAAGTGCTATGATTTAAATTTATGTCGTTTGATACTATTCATTGCAATTGTTCAAGTGTTAGGAGATACCTAAAAAAAAATCCTTAATTACTCATTTCAAATTTGTTGGCTCATGAGATGATCTAGTAATCGTTACTTTCTTAAACATGTTACTCCTACAACATAATCCTTTATATGAAAATTGATATAAAAATGATTGATTTACACCATTGAAAATTTAAATAATAACATTTGATTGATAGTTTTAAAATTAAATGTCAAATAAATTAGATTAAAAATTATTTTAACATTGTTAGAGTCACTCAAGGACTCAAGTCTCCAAGATCACTAAAAAATGAAAACCTTTCTACAAGGAAACGAGGAACATAGATTTACAATAATGGATGCAAGATATGGAAAATATGAAATACTCAAGATTATAGTGATATATTAGACTTACTCAATTAAACTGAATTGTTGATTATGCACAAATGATTCCTTGCTTATAAAGGAAAAGTGTGAGATATGATTAGATAAGATCTTGACATGTATCTTAATCCTGTATAATGAGACAACTACCTCAACAAATATTAAATGACTTAGGACACAAGATTAAATGCCAAAAGATTAGATAATATATAATGACAACTAACACTATCTAGAAATATTCCCTCCTATGACCTAAGTGGAATTAACATGTAAATATGACCTAGATAGGTAAAACACCTATTTAAACCATCACCCCCCTTAAGTACAACTTAAG
>VDFB02172808.1:0-14925 GCA_007258455.2 Sequoia sempervirens | reverse complement strand
AATGTTTGTCAAGTATGCATCCTAAGTAGATGTAGTTGGAAGGCGATGAAGATCCTGTTGCACCGAATCACAAGAGGCCAAACCTATGCCAACATGAGCATCATCAAATACAATAGAATATGGAGGATATGAAATGCAAGGCTCAAAAATGGGATCTCATGTGAGGACTCCCAAGTTCAAGAAGCCAAAAGTATCCTTTGAATCATGGTTCACACTAGATGTGTGATCAACAATTGAAAAAACAATGTCATCATCAGAAGCAAAATATACAAAGGTGTACAACTGAGATGAATAATCAACCATCCTAGAAGAAAGAATCTATCTACTCTATGGGTCTCTAATGTTAACTAAATTAGGAGTGAACTCCACAGTTCTTCCATCCCCACCATGTGTAATATGATATATGGAAAGAAGATTGTTCACCAAATCATGTACATATAAAACATTATTGAAAGTGTCCTCCCCAAAATCAATAGACCCCTTCCCAAGCACTCATGTATGTATTGTCTCCCATCAAAATATGAGACATATTACAAGGCTCAAAAGAAGATAATATAGACTATGTACAAAGATGCCATATGATGAAATGCTCTTGAATTTAGAAGCTACCTCCCTAATCCAAGACTTGAAAAAGCACAAAGAGTGGTTCCCTTTCTTCCTGATGTAGTAACAAAACTAGTATGACCTTTGTCCTTATTAGATTGTTTTGAAGAAGATGATGATGACAAAAAAATATAGAATGAAAATCAATATTATTCTTTTTGAGAAGATGGTTCAACTCATCAATATCCATATTAACAAGAATGTTCATCATGCACAAGCTTCTTACAATATGAAGAAGTAAGCTTCTCCTTCTTAGATGATTTATTGATCGAAGAGGATTTATTCTTTGGTCAATTTGAGTGTGGATTGTTCTTATATTTATTTTGTTTCTTAGTAGTATGTTCTGATTCTTTTAGTTGACTAGCCAACAATGCCTAAGATTTAGATGACTTGATGAGACCCATTGAGATAAGCTTTTGTTCCTCATTTATTAACATCTCAAAAAATGATGTGAATGAAGGTGTATTATATGTAGACCCCATATTCAACCTATGAGTATGAAAATTGAAAACAAAAGCAACATAATCAGGACCAAGTTTTTTCAATGTATTGTAGACCAACTAAATGTCCTCTTATCAATTCTACATGCTTTACATTTCTCTCTTAGATCATTAACCTTAGTGATGTAGTCCTAGATGTTGTCAAAGTTCTTAGGATCAAGGATCATTAGTTCATTATCAATTTGATAGCCTCTTATTTTATTTTTAGTTCCATACAATGTTTTCAACTTTCCCCAAGTCTCACATGAATTCTTACATGATTCAATTTGAAACAACAAATATTGAGAAGCTAGGCTACGAAGACATCCAAGAGATTTAGTATATTCAACCATCCATTTTATCTTTTTCTCATCATATGTAGGTTCAGGTACCTTCTTTTGAATGTATAGAGAGTGACCTTGATTCATTAGAACACTCCATGCATGTTGATGCCAAGTTGAATAGTTATATGATGAACTAGCAAAGGAACCTTAGAATGATCCATGGGAAAAGAAGATCACAAGAAAAATAGATCAAAAAAATGTACCAAGAGAATCCCCCCAGAATTAATCAATTGAAAATCCCCCCAATAATATAATGTGGCACTTTATAGTTAGTGCGATTGCATGTACCACTTGCCAAAAATAGTGAAATGTACTTGATCTTAGTGCTTATAGATGCCAAATTTGGAAACAAGCTCAATGAAAAAAATTTATACAAAATGAGATCAATTTGATCACACCACTACAAAGTACATAAAAAATTATGAGCTTTAATAAAAAAATCATCCAAAAATGTTATCATAGGAGCAAGAATGGAACCCCCAAAGCTCCCAAAATGAGAATGACTTAGCAACACCAATGAGAATCTGCATTTTTTGGAAAAACCAATAGCACCACTATATAGAGAAAAAAATTATACCCCAAATCAAAATATATTTCTCATAAAAAGGAGTTTGTATAACCAAGTTATGATTGTTTGGAGTCGGACTGCAAATTCAAAACTATTGATGAATAGAGGGACAAATTGGAGCGACCTGCTAATGGTCATATGTCCGACAAATTTAACATAGTCATAGATGATGGTCATTTGATTGTCAAATTTAATGGATATTAGGTCTAACATTCATTTGACCATCAAATTTAATGCAAGATTTGATGATAGTCATTTGGACATCAAATTTAAGATAGTCAACCAAAAATAAAAAATCACCACAAAATTTTTGACACCAAAATGAAGAATAATATATGAAAATATGAGTTTTGGGCCTTCTAAATATGTTGATAGGGTTAGAATTGACACAAAATGCTTAAAAAATGATGGCTCCTTTCTAGATTTGGCAACGAACCTTCCTCTTCAAATTCTCATAATTTTTTCCTCAAATGTCCAATTTGGACAAAACAAAAATCAAAAATAACTTTTTGGACCCTTTGAACTCAATGGTGAGCTCTGATCTACACCAAAAAGCTCCAAACTGCAATATAAAGTCACAAAGAGGAACCCACCTGCAATTACATCCAACAAAATCTTCAAGCTTGAAGCACCCTCAGATCTGAGAAGGGGTTTTGTAATTTTGAAGCTCTAATACCATGTTAGAGTCACTCAAGGACTCAAGCCTCCAAGGTTGCATGCAAAAATTAAAAAAACACCTTCTACAAAAGGGAAAAACAGGAACATGAAATTACAGTAATGGATGCAAGATATGACCAATATGCAATACTCAAGATTGCAGTGATATATTAGACATACTCAACTGAATTGAATTATGATGTACAAATGATGCTTCTTATAAAGACAACTTGTGTGAGATAAGATTAAACATGATCTTGACATGTATCTTAATTCTATATAATCAGATACCTACCTCAATAAATATTAAATGACTTAGGACACAAGCATTAAATGCCAAAAGATAAGATAAGATCTAGTGACAACCAACACTATCTAGAAATATTCCCTCCTAAGACATAAGTGGACTTAACATGTAAATAGTACTTAGATAGGTAAAACATATATTTACACAAAAAATATATAAAATATATATTTTTAACATTAAAAGAAAATTTTAATTTATCTTTATTATTTATAATATTCTTTATTCTATATTAAAATAAATAAATGTTCAAAAACATTATATTATATTTTTTATTATTAAAAAGGGTGGAACTAGCCTACATAACATAAGTCCATAGCAATTATGTTTTTACTTTTATTTTAAGAAAAATGTAAGTAATTCATGTTATAATTTTATGAATTACTTTGAAGTTTGTGGCAGCTAGGTAAAGAAATCCAAATGTTGTAAACTTGAATGTTATAATATTATGCCTTTTTAATGGTAATAGTTCGATATTATTTTTATTATTTTATCATTTAATTTAAACTTGTTAATTTGTTTAATATTTTGTTATATTAATATGTTTTAGAATATTTATAAAATATATATTAATTTAAAAGATATTATAATTTTTTTATATGATATTGATTTATTATTATATTTATTATTGTAATAGTGAAATTTTCATCCAACAAAGTTGAGATTGATGATCTATTGATAAGATTACATGAATTTGTTATTGCTTATGTCTATAATTTCCTATCTAAACCTACACAATGAATCATCCTTCAAGCCTTATCCATCAAATCTCTATTCATTCTTTTAACAATTTTATTTTATTATGGTGTATATAAGTAGTCACATTTTTCCTTTTAAGTTAACATTACTCACATACCTACTTGAACACATATGAGAAATATTCTCCACTATTATCACTTTTTAAAACCTTGATGAACATTTTCTACCAAAGCCTTAAACTCTTTAAATTTATTGAATTTTTTTATTTATTTCATTGAAAATGCACCCATATTTCTTGATGAGTCATTTATAAAAGTAACATAGTACATAGATTTTTCTAATGATAGAATTTTTGTTGGTCCAAAAATATCACTATAGACCAAATATAAAACTAATTCTAATCTTATAGCACTACTAGGACACTTTACATGATTTTTTTTTCCAAACACATAGTGTTCACAAAATCTAGTCTAGTTGGCAATAAAAGATTCCTTTAGCCACGTTTTGAGTTCTCAAGATCTTGAAGACCTTTATCTCCAATATGCCCCATTCGGTCCTTGATAGAACAACATTGTATTTTATATAGGAAGTGTAGGAGCCTAATCTACAATATTATTTATTTTAGGAACATGAGAGGTATTTCATCCACCACTTAGAGTGTTGGCCTCAAGTTTAAATAGTGTTCCTAAGTGGAATCATTTCATCAATACCATAGCACCACAAATCATTTTGCAACTATCCTTATTAAATGTACCACCTACACTCATTCATTTTCCTTATTAAAATTGGAGTTATTTTTAAACTAGAATGTACAAAATACTATGAAGGGTTTTAATTATATCATCTTTCAATCCAAAATTGAGTTTTCCCCAACCTATTATATTTTATGTTGAATAATCCCTTAGGATTAATAATTTATCCATATCATTGAACCACTCATTAGGAGGATTAATATAACAAGAGACACTTGAGTCTATTAGCCATTCATCATGATGCTCATCCAATATTGCAATGATAAAATCCTTGAATCTTCTTTGAGGTCCTTGATTATGTGGAAGAAGCATCTTTAGTGGACTTTCCCTTCTCAACCTTTTTAGATTTACACTCCCTCTTATAATGCCCTATTTCACCATATTTCCAACACTTTCTTTGACTTTTATTTGAATCATTAGATTTACCTCTATATTTCAATACTGTGGCCCCTACCTACTTATCTCTTGAATTTTTTAATTTCGTTCATAGGAACATTGACCTCTTACAACTAAGACATCCTTTAATTTGTAATCTTTAAAAAAAAGCTCTATTTTTGTAACAAGGATGTTACTATATCCTCACACTTCATTGTAGAAGTACTAGTGATTTCCATTAATGAAATGCAACAATCCATTGATCTTCAAGTCAATAAGAAAATATTCTATCTTCAATATTTATAGTTCAAAATTATTTACATTAATTTTTATATCTCTATCCGTGCACTTCCTATCATTTGGATTCACTCACATCCCTACATACATAGTGCCACTTGGAACAAAGTTTACTACAATAAAAATAAACCCCACCCCTTCAAATAAAGCTTAGACCGAGCTTTGATACTACATGCAGGGAAAAAGAACCTCGATAAACTTGCACAATAGTAGTACATATACAATCTAAAAACAAAAAATTGAATAATGAAAATCATAGACAATACATAGTATTTTCACTTAGGAAAGTCCTTTTAGGTAATAAACCTAACAAAAAATATTCACTATTACAAAAATCCAATTGTTCTCTAATACAATAATGAATCTCTCCTACCTCACTCTTAAATATGTGCGGATATAAATAGGCATAAAAAAAATCACCATTAATCCCATCTAGACTATTAAACATGAAAAAATATGAAACTTATCCAATATCATTAACCATCCTCCCATCGCACAGTCATATAAAATGTCTATTTACATTCGCTTGCTCCTATTAGTGTTTATATCTTCTTCATTAACCCCTTCTTTTACAAAAGATTTTATATTCTCCACTTTATTTATCCACACAAACTTTTGTGTTCCACTAAAATTCTAATTGTATAGGCTCCTAGGTTTGTTTCTATATTGCATAGATACAAAGACAATTTCCACATTATTATTATATTTCTTTACATACAGAAGGTCAATACAACTTACTCTTTATTATCATATTTTATAATAAAAAGATAATTTGAAAGAAAAAAAAATCATTTTATTCACATTGGATACCCTAATAAGCTAAGGAAGAAAGACTTTTTATAAAACCTTGAATCTATCCAATATACTAAATGTTTGGGACCTGCTGACCTCCTGGAAGCTGATTGAGGAAGCATAACTATGGTGCTTCGTTTTTTGTTATGTGTTTTTTGTTTTGATGGTTTATTCTGGTGCTTTTTCTAGGGATGTTAAAACTATTAATGGCCATTGGTGCCTGAACTTTAATGTTTGTAATGTTGCTAGTACTCCTGGTTTTAGTATGGACTCTAAGTTAGATATTAATAGGTATTATAGATTAAATGGGAAGGATGCTACTTGTGATAGGTTGAACTATTTTGCTACTTCTGATAGAACTGCTATGTTTGAGCGTAAGGGTATTGGTTAAGCTTTTTGCTTGTGGGAAGGGGGGAAGTTTGGTGGGCTTCCCTTTTTTGTTGTTTCTTTCCACCTGCTGTTTTACTAATGTTGTACTAATTTGTTCGAGTCAGGGACCCTTTCCCTACAACCAATCAAAACATACTAAATGCATATTTAACATTAAAAGTCTAATAATTTTTTAATATAAAAAATAAGTTATATTGACTTACAAAATTCTTACATATCTGGCTTCACAGTAAGCTTGAAGAAGCTATCTTTATCGAATGTTAAAAGTAAAGCAAGAGAAGATAATCGTTATCATTTTTCCCTGGTGACATAGTTATGCATATCTTCTGAACACATCAGAGTGGAGTAGTAAGCTATGTCAGCAGACTTACACATTGTACTGCTGGCCCAATTCAATAGGCTATCTTGACGGTCTGGGAATCAGATCCTTATATACAATAGTTATTATGGGACATGGGGATCAGATGACAAATAGATTTGGTATCAGAATGTATTTGTACGGGTGGGGAGATAATGTATTATGGGGCATATAAATCCATTCACTGCTCTGTACACCTGCATATAAATCCATTCACCGCTTATTTCACCAATCAACCACGCCCAGTACTGCAAAACTTAAGAAATTAAAAGTGGTTTTCAGTCTTCCTCTTGCATTCATATGAGAGGTTCTGGTGGCCAGCCTTGTTAGAAAAACAACTGGTTTTTCTTCTGTTTGTCTTGTCTGTTATAACGATGTTCCTTTTTGATAGGCTTGCTTTTATTCCCGGACTCAAGTTTTATAAGTGATTTGAACTCCAGCAATAGAATTTGAAATTTTATACTGTTAGTTTGAATATTTTTGGATCAGATTATGTGAGTTTTTTTCATCAACGTTCTGGATTATATTCCATGATCTTTAATGAGAATAAGATAGCAAGACCCATCATCAGGACGAGATAAAAGAGAAGAGTTCTTCTTTTGCTATCTCATCTTGATGATGGATCATGAAGCTGTGTGATCCGAAAATTTGATGAAGAAAAAAACTCAGATAGTCTAATCCATAAATTTTCAAGTTAGGATATATAAACTGTTCTACCAAATATCTTCTAACATTGAAATTCAGTAATGTTGTGAAAATGAGAAATTATAGTACTTGAAAATTATATGAATATATGACAAGCTCCTCTCTTATATAATGTTGCTATGTTGTTTCAATATGTTTGTACATTTAGTTATATGGAGGTTACATTCCTAAAATGTTATTTATTATGTGAGATGATAAATTTAAAATGTTATATTATAATAATATGTTTTTTTTAAATTCCTCGTCAAAAGGGTAATGGATAAACCGAGAAGTTTATAGAAACGTTAGGTGGTGTCTTTTTCAGGTTTTTGAAGTTGAACTTTGATTGTAATTTTAGAGGTAATATTAGAGTTGGTGGTGTTAGAGTGGTCATTTATAATGGCCATGGTTGGTTTGTGAAAGGTAGCTTTGCTCTTTGAGTGCCAATACCAATAATGAAGCTAAATGACAAACAAATTTGGAAGGTTTCACTCTTACTAAAGATGTTGGACTCAAAACTCTTATCATGGATGGAGATTAAATGGTGGTTATTGGTGGGCTTCTAAGAATTCAAACCTAAATTGGAAAACAACAACCTTTTTGCAAGAAAATTTAGTTATGTGAGTTTTTTTATGACATCCTATCAATCTATTATTATAGTGTATGCAACAAGGTGCTAGACTTCTTGGCTAATCTGAGGGTGGATCAATCCCCCTTTTAATCATTGAGTGTGGATTTTGTAGATTAGAGGGTAGGTCTAAATGTTCTTGTAGAATTAGATATCCTATTATAAGTCTTATTTTTGTACTTTGCAAACATCAAAAATATTTTATATGTAGTTGTATTCATAGTATTACACCACATTCTCTTGGCTTCCCAAGTTTCATAATTGAATGGTTAACTCTAAACAAAGATTTGATTGAACACTGTATTTATATGTATAGGAAAATATATTAAAATTTGTCTATAATGTAAAAAAAGGGATTTGATTGAACACTAGCTTGAGGAATTAGTAATTAATGAACAAATAATTTAAAATTAATAAGGAGGCATATGGATGTTAAATGGAAAGAGGCGGGAAAAATCCTTCACTTCTCATGAAGTGGAAGTAAAAGTAACAAGTCATGGAGGTGGAAACCCGAGAGAAGGGGGAGATGTGCTAGGGCATGCAATGAAAGACGGAGAAAAATTAGGGCATGCAATGAAAGACGGAGAAAAATTAGGAAACAAGGAGGATTAAGGAGAAAGAAAGAAAGAAAGAAGAGAGAAGATAGATCAAAGAGTTGAAGGGGGTTAAAGGAAGACATTAACTTAAAAAGTATATGATCTATGAATCAGTATGTACATTACTACATGGTATCGATAACATTAGTTTTTCCTCATGAATTTTTTGTGAAACGTAAAAGAAAGATTGTTAAAAATCTCTCTAAATCGTATCCTGATACTATTTTAAATTTCAAACATATACTAAAGTTTTTCATGAGAATTTATATTTTATCATTTCAATTTTTCAAGTCATCATATATAAGCTTTATTATAACCTTTGTGAGGACACATTGATGCTAAGTCATTGTATATGCTTGCATTACCGATAGGTACATTGTGTTATAATCTCCCCTATGAAAGAAATGTGACACTAGAAGTCACTGTTATTTGTATACTTGTATTATCGCCTCCTCTACGAAGGAAATAGACATTAAAATCACTATATTTGCATGCATGGAAGATGGAAATTGCAGCCCTTGTGTTATTATATTCTTGTGTAAACAAGTTAAATAAGTGTATAGACTATCAACCTATATTTTTATGTAAGTAGTGAACTAAACTTATAGTTATCTATGTGTGGACAGTTACATAAATGTGTAAATTTTTGGCTTTTTTACCTCTATAACAGTTAATAAATGTGAAAAACTATTGGCCTATTATCTTCGTAAATAGTTGTATAAATATTTATATATTTAATCTATTATCTCTATATAAACAATTGTATAAATGTTTATACATTTGGTCTATTATATCTATATAAACAATTGTATAATTTTTTATACATTCGACCTATTATCTTTATATAAACAATTGTATAAACTCTTATACAATTGTATAAATAGATATGTTAATTTGTTAAACTTATTAGTCTTAGTATATTTATAGAGATTTTAATGTTAAAATTCTCAATCTTATATCTCTACATAAACAAATATGACAATATCAACTTGATTGGCCTCCAACATCTATGCAAATGGTTGTATTATTGCTTGAACTTTCAACCTATCTATGAGATTGTTGAGATATGTTTTTAATCCTTTTTGGGGCTAGGAATCTAAAATAGGGATTAAATAACTCTTGACCTTATAAATGGTCAATAGTTTTGTTTCAGTGAAAGTAACAATGTTGTTTTTTATTGTATTGTTAAGATATTATAAGATCAAAATGCTTTTGAGTTGCTTTTTTATGTAGTCAAATATTTATTTTAATGAGTGTATGTACATATATACATATATATACGTGTGTGTAAGTATGCAACTACAAGTGTGTCAGTTGATCCTATTTCATATGATCAAGGCTTTGTTGGAATATTATGTGTTATTTGCATATATAGATTGTCAAGTATGACAATAGAGATTAGATTTGATATTATTTGATGTTTAAACTAATATAAATCATTTTCTAACAAGGAAAAAGGGTTTATTTATGAGTGATAATATATTGAACTATGTTTTATTATCTATATACAAAATCAAGAATTCATAAGATATGATAAAAAAATTTAAAGTGGCTAAAATTTGAAATGTGAAATAACTTGTTGATATCCAATTTTAGAAAGAGGTGTGTGAGCAAATGACCACCTAAGATTACGTTTTTTATTTATATTAAAATATTTGGCCAAAGTAATATCAATCACTACTTGCATTGTTGGTTCACTATGTATAAAGCTACAAATTAATCAGGTATATCATGCATAGCTAGAAGGTATCTAGAGTTGTATGATAGATTACTTTTATTAGCATACAACACTAGTTCTTAGATGGCTTGATGACCTTGGATTTTCCCTAAACCAGTTACTCTTATGAAGGGTAAGACCACTTCTAGTAGGAAGGAGTGTGGAGGACTATTGGTTTGTGGTCAGAGGAAAATCACAAGCAGGTGATGCTCTCCCTCTTGTAGTTGAATGTTGAAGATTTGCATTATTAGAGACAAGAGATTAGATTCCACTTGATATTACACATTCATATGTGAAATATGGACATGTGTTATTATTGACAATATTGTAATGAATTAGAGATATGGTTCTACATGTCTAGATAAGTCGTGAATTATAATTGAAAGTTTAACTTTTACTGTACTATTAATCCTTATGATATTCACAAAGCAGAAGGAGTTTCAGTCTTGTATTTATAATTTTTAAGGACTTATGTTTCCTAAGTTATGAATGAAATCATTATTTTATTGTATGTTAAAGAAAAAGAAAGTAACTATGCAAGTTATGTATTTTAAAACAAAAAATTAGTGTTTTTTATTAATAGGCTAGATGGGTTCATTATAACCAATAAAACAATATGCATGAGTGACCCCAATGACATTACTTGAATAATGATAATATGGCAAACCAAGGCAACAATCTAATAGTCGAAGATATAGATGAAACATCAATCTACACGAGTGACCCCAATGACACTACACAATCCATGTATAATGTATTATAAGTCAAAAATATAGGTGCCAATAGTCTAAAGAAAAATTGATCAACTAATGATGGAAGGTTGCCTCCATAAAACTAGAATGCAAGAGTGTTTATATGGTATATGTTCCATCTCACCAAAATGAATGGGTAATTAGTTGTTGCATCTTCTTAATACATACGAACAAAAACTAGATACATAGCTCACTCCAAATAGAAACCAAGGAAGCATTAGCACCAATAGGATGAAACTATGCATAACACTAACAAGGGAGAGGGTCAAAAAGTCCACTAAAACTATGTGTCACAATGTAGGGCATGTAGGAGAAGAGACATTATTATAAAATGTGCAAGATAATACCTAGAAATAAAAAAGGGTGTGCAAAACAAGGCACACACACATGAAGGTAGATATGGTCATGATTGTAAATAATAAAGAACACTCAAAAAAACCCATGGCACTTTAGAAAGTAGTTTGAGTACAAAAAGTGGCATAACATTATATGCAAGATCCCCAAAATGCATGTACAATGGTGGCACTTTATCTCAATATGTTTACAAATGAAGAAATGCATTTAATAGATGCTTAAAATGCCCATAAAGGACCAAATTCTAGAAAAACATATAGATCAATTCAAATGAAGTCATCTCATGGAAAAAAACTTTTGTAGGTGCCAAATTGTCCAAATAATCAGCTAGAATGTGAAATAATGACAAAATAAATAAAATATATTTGAGGTAGATTCTAGAAAAAATGCATAGATAGATGTGAAGAGCTCTAAAATATCTTTCCAAATACACAAGAATCACAAAAAATAGAGATCAAGGTAAAAATTTATGAGGTTGGAAGCCAAAAAAGTAGATCTAACTTCAATAAGCAATAAAATACACTAGCAACAAAATATGAGAAAAATAGCTACACTAATAGAAAGTTCTCAAAACTATCTTTCTGAGGATATCTCATTTTCCAAATTTTGACATTGTATGCCCAATTATACTAAAAAGAAAAAAAATAGCTCCTTTACGGTAAATTAGGTCTAGGGGCAGGCTAAGGGTACAGTTGTATAGGTTGACGTCATATTGACATCAACAAACTAGTGACCAAAATATACCTTGATGGTGAAAAATATTCTCTATTTACCATGAAACCATTGAAATGGCCAAAAAAACTCTAAAATGGCTAGTGAAAAAACCACTAAAATTACCAAAAAAACATTAAAAATGTTAAAAGATATCTAAAAGGGTCGAAAACCCACTAAAATCATTGGAAATTGCCAAAAAAAAAAACTATAATTTCCAGGTTCCAAACTACCATAAAGGAATTGAAAGTAGTTTTTAGGAGAGATAAAATGGTTGAATAATGGGTTATTTATGGATGGTAGGGTTTTAGTGCATTCCTCACCACTAGGAAGATAAAAACTTGCCACCAAGAAGCAAAGGGAGAAATTAGTCGGGGTGTCATTAGCAACAATGGTGGAATAACTCATTGCCAATAGAAAAAGTCACCAAGGTTCTCTCAAAAAAATTGTTAATAAAATCCATAGACGTTGGAAAATATAGATCTCACTGTTAATTCAAAAAATGACTTGATTTTTTGAAATATTGGATTTCATATAGGGAGTGCTAGATTTCTATGTAGATTGGAAAAGGTTCTTGATAGAGGGGTACACCTAGTATGGATCATGTATGGGTCCATACGGATCTATATAGTCATATGATTTAAATTTCTTCCTTGAATCTAGTCCCCACCAAAAAATGGCTCAAAATTTTTTAAGCTGTGTTTTATATAAATTGATAATCAATCTTACTGTTTTTAGGCATTATGGATGCAATGATGAGTTATGTTTTTCTCCAAGATGGATTGTCTAATTTCTCAAGGCTATAAATATTTTTGAATGGATACAAAGCTCTAATACCATGTTGGATTTCAATCCTCAATCCAACAACTCCCAAGGATAATCAAATTTATGTCACAAAAGGAAAGAAAAAGTAAAGGAAGTGCTTTGGAGCCCAAAGAGACAATTGATCCAAAAAAGCATGAATCGGTATGAATGTGCATTCTCTATTGGATTTATACAATGATGAATCCTTATAAAAGGAAAAAAAAAAATTAAAAAGAAACCCTAGATGAAACCTTAGGTGAGGATAAAAATAGATCATGGCATATGTCCTCATCCTATGACTTGAGATATAAAAAAAACACATGTGATCTTAAGTAAGCTTAAATAGCTAATGTGAAAAGGGACCTAAGTAATTAAATAATTAATTAGGTAAATATTGTTTGACTCTAATAGTAAGTATAACTTTAAAGAATTGTTTTTCTTAAAAACAAGGGATAAAGAGTCACTTCCTTGAGTAGGATCTACTACCCTATCTCCTTTGCACCATTCTTGAGCCAAGTATCTATGAATAGAAAAATTCATGGTTTAACAAAAATGACATGGTCTATAGAATAATATATCTTAATACTTCTAAAAATACTCTACATCACATAGAGCACATTGAGTTCCCTTTCACTACTTGGGAAACCATCCAATAGTTCTATGGAGGCTTTGGATCTTCATTTGGTAGTGATGTTTCCTTGGACATTACTAGGTGATTTTGGATGATACTAAGAATTATGTTTCCTTTTACTATTTGGATACATCCTCATGGAATGATCAGTCTATTTATTTGACCTATATTCATACCTCATCTACAATGGAGGATATTTTAGATCCTTCTTCTCTTGTTGCTTCATCAAAGTTTAGAGTCACTTCTTTGAAATTTTCCATTGATTTTTTTTAAAAGGGTTCTTCGTGTCTAGAGATACACTTCATTGGGAAGTTTATTTACCAAACATTTCACATATATTTATGGATACTAAACATTCATATTTTGATAATAGTATTGAGGACATGCAACTCCTCTTTGATGACAACTTATATTGAGTTGCATCATCTCCCATTCTAGATTATCTTTCTATCTTTGTTGCACCATGATATTCAATTGACACATCCTAATTCACATTTTTGTAAGTCTCACAGTTAATGGTATTTGTTCTTGAATCTTGTATGGAATAGTCATAGTTTAGCATCAGTATTAAGACACATGAACAACTTCTAGATCTATAAATATTGATTCCTTTCTACATTCCACTTGAGTATAAATTTAGGAATTTGATAGCTCAAGGTTTCTTTCTTCCAAAAGGAATATGTATCATCTATTATAGAGGAACCTATTATAGAATTTTCCATGCAACATTTTGTATTTCCTTTGTCTCTCTTATTTGTGGAGGCACACATGCACCTTATCTTATATGGATTTTAGGACACTCTTTTGGGGGGATTATTATCCCTTCTATCTTTTCTCTCTTTTAGTGGGGAGTTTCTTCCTATGATTTTTCTCATTTTCCTTGAATCTATGAGAGTTTAATTTTACATGAGAACCCACAAGTCTTTCTTGTTAGGGCTTGTTCTTGCATCTTTTACTTGCTTTAGTTTCTCCTTAAGTTACACTTAAGGAGAGGCTTTAGTGTAATATTAATACTTCAAGAAATTTTTTAATCCTAATTATACTATTGCACATGTTTTAATTTTACTCAAGTAATTATTATTTAACTGGTAAATATAAGAAGATTAATTTTGCAAATCCTTGGGATTGCTTTTTTCTTATCCTTACATATTTAGAAACTTGGCTAAGCAATCCCTCTATTTTTGTAATTTTACCGTATCCTTATCCTCAATGGATTTGGAACTATAAGACTATAGAGTGTAACTCTCCTTCCATATTTTAAATATAATCAGAATAATGAAGCAAGCATTTTGTGAGCAATCCCATTTTGGAAAATTAGCTAGTTTAATTTTCATTAAGCTAGTTCAAATATTTTTTTATTTGCACTAGATTCTAGGTTATAAATTTGACTTAAAATTCTAATATGGTTGAAGTTTTGGAGGAGTGGGTTG
>VDFB02172807.1:0-22249 GCA_007258455.2 Sequoia sempervirens | reverse complement strand
TGTACTTGGGATAGATGCAAAAGAGTGAATTCCAGTTAGTTTAATGATGATGGCTATGAGGATCCAAAACCCTGAGATGAACATTGAATATGATTTTTCCTCATATCTTGAGAAAGCATTGCATGAAGCATTTCTGCAAGTCAGGAAAAATAGAGCCCCCATAACATTCAAGAAATATTATTTGTTGTGCCACCTAATATTATACCAGAATAAAGATAGATGGAGCAAAAGGATGTGTTTGGGTCAAATTGAAAAGCAGGGGAATTGCTGCCAGTGCAACTATGGTGTTATATATGGGACATCAGATGTAAGAATTTAAATAATGTGATATTCTATGATGAGTTTGTGTACAAAATTATGAGAGTTCTTGGCCACCAACTACCAAGACTACACACACTTGTGCTACAATTTTTAAGACCTTTGGATTTGAAACCTAAGCAAGGCCATACTCATAATGTCGGTGATTGGTTTTTTCTACCAGATGCCACAATAATAAAGATTTATTGATGCCCACAACCCCCACATATACTGCCAAAGTTTATCCCCCTTCGATTATCCTTTTTAGAGTTCATGTGGAAAATTATATGGATGGAAAAGGATGTCATGAGTAAACAAAGGAAGGGTACATTTCTACCCAATTTGACAACATGTTGGGAACTATCAATGGGATCCGATACACTTGAAGAGTTGTAAAATTATCTAAAATCAAGGTACTCTTTACAATCTTGAAAGGAAAGAGCTTTTGACCCTGAGGGTCACATGAATTTTATAAGATGCACCATCCTTACCAAGGTTATGGTTACTCACTAGATTGACTATGAAGAAGATGTAATAAAAAAAAAAATTCACTCCTCAACAAGTATATGACAAGAGGAGAAAATGGGAAATTATGAAAAGGTTTGAGGAAGAAAGAAAGATGAAGCATAGTGATTTCTTGGGTTATTTCATAGAGGAAGTAGATCCTATCAAGAGGATTGATATCATAATTAATAGGTTTCATGAATTAATTAAGACTACAGTAGCTATGGGGTACCTTGCCAAATTGTCTCCCAAAAGGCTGAGTGGTATTTTAATTATAGAACCAACTCTGGATATTGTTTCAGTATGTCATGCATCTCCAGGATCACCTCCCAAAAAACCACCTTCTAAAAAAAAATACACAAGAGATAGAGCCACTTGCTTCCTATGAAATAAGTGAGGAGGTTGGAGATAAAGAAGTAGTTAATGTGTTAAGACATTTCAAGGATGATGTTGAAGTGGACCAAACTATGCTTGAAACTGAAGCCCATAGGCCTGAAGCTAGAGCCGATATTGAGGTACAAGGAGAAAGAGAAATGCATGAGGATGACAGGGTAGTTGCAACTTGCAAGTTCTTGGAAGATGATGAATTTATCAAAACCCTTGAATTTAAAGACTTTTAGATTAAGATGAAAATGAGAGAGTTTGAAGTGAGGGTTGAAATAAATAAGATGAGAGCTGAGGAACCCCAACATGACCATATAGTAGCCCAAAATTTTAATGAATTAAGGATTGATAATATTGATGTCATCCCACAAGAGGATAGATAGATGATTTTAAAATGTAATATACTTATTTTCCCTCATATGGAATTAAAGAAAATGTTTTTTCTTGATCAAGTGAGAACACAGGAGGACCCAATGTTGATTGTTGAGTTTGAATCAGATGGAGTAAGTGGCACAAGGTATAACCCTAAGATTGAAACCTTGGCATTATGGGCCAAACAAAAGAGTACACATAAACCAAGGTTACTAGATGTAGTGTAGGAAATGAAAGGGACAACTATGGTGAAAAAATTAAAGGATACATCTCCTCTAGAAGCCACAACCATGACAATGCATTCAACTATGTTCACCCGAGCTACAGTTAAGGAGATGGAAGCTATATTGGGAGAGTACGAAAAGGAACAAAAGTTTTTAAATGATGAAGTCAATAAATTGTTCATGGAAAATTTGAAGTTGAAGGAGCAACTGAAAGAAGGCCCCTCATAGAACAAGGAAATAATGCTATACCAACGTCCTCCTCCACTAGTTGATATAGAAAATGCTTCTACTGAACAAGTGAGAATTCTTAGAAAGGAGATTGAAGAGTTGACGAAAGCCAACAATGAGGATAAGGAAGGAGTGAATAAGCAAATCTATAATTTTTAGAGAAGGTCCTCGAGAATAGGATAAAGCTAATTGTGGATAATTTGGAAAGTGTGTATGATTGCTACAGCTCACTAACACAAGAAATTGATTAGATGAAAACACATCTACCCATACTAGATCCCATTTTTAAGAACTAGCAGCCCATACAACACACATTGGTAACCTTGTGCAGAATCTTACAGAGGAGTACTGAGGCTCCTACAACATTAAAACCTATAGAGAAGATGGCCAAAATAGTTATAGATGAATTCCAATATATGCAACGAGAGGACCAAAATATTAGAACAAGAATAGATTCATTTCATACTCTGAATTAGTGGTTTGTGCCAAAACTATTAAAATATTATGACCACTTGAAGGAACTCAATGAATGGAAGAGTGAATTTTTTCATATTGTTCCACAATGCATCACTCACATACAAATGGATGGTGAGTCAATCCTTGACAGGTTCGACTTAATCATGGATGGAGTAATAGCGTTGGATGCTGGATATTCTAAGTTTATCATGGATGGTAGGGTTACTAGATAGCCGATGGAAGATTCACCTTGCAAATATATTGAAAATTCAAGAATAAAAAATGGCCACAAGATTATGTAGTGTACGAGTGGGAGCAGAGGTATATGGGTCCTCCTCCCGAACAGTAGGCCTTGGGGGTGTCACAGTAGAAGAACCACACATTGAAATACAGTAATATGGAGAAAGGACCTTGAAAATATCTTCAGTGATCATGGATGTCTTATGGAGATTAATAGACTATGGTGTCACGAGTGTTGGGGACTTCATTAGTTATCTACTTTCTTTGTTTTATGTTTTAAGAAAAACTAATGTTTAGTCTAGTTATACAAAGAGGCGTGAATTTTGAAAAGATACCAAATTTTGTACCAATCTGAAGCTTGTTGCTTCTCTTATAAAAGAGAAACCAAGACTGAATTTTGATATCATCATCATAGGCATTTATAGAAACATATATGAGGAGACTTATGTTATATTGTAATATCTATTTGATTCTCATAGTTAGTGGAAAAGGTAGTGTTCATGGAGGAATGGAAAAGATGCATAGAGCCTTTGAATTATACCCGTACTGTGCAATGACATTGAATCATTTAGCAAACCATTTTTTCTTCACAAGGTAACATTTTCTTGTGGAACAATTGACTAAGACAACTTTTGTTTCAACTGACCACCCTCTCATGAAATATCATTCATATTATAATCTTGCACGATCTTATCATAGTAAAGGTGATTATGACACCACTGGTTGCTACTACATGGTATCAATCAAGGAAAGCCAAAGGCCACAAGATTTTGTGGACAAGTTCAATTGAAGCTGGGAGATCTTAAGAGTTCTCTCTCAAATTTTGAAAAGGGTCTGGAGGTCCACCCTAAGAAGTGTGAAAGCTTAAAAACTATAGGCCATATATATGCTTAGCAAGGGTAGGCAGAGAAGGCTTTGGAAATTTTAAGAAAGGAAACTCGCATAGATCCACGTGATTCTCATGCATTTATCAAGATGGATGAGTTATTAATATCGAAAGACCCTAGTGTAGCCTTAGATTCTCTTAAGACAACAAAGTCTCTTCTGAAGAAGAGCAGAGAAGTACCCATTGAATTGTTAAACAAAATTGGGGTTCTTCATTTTGAGCGTGATGAAATAGAGTTGGCTCAACAAACTTTTATGGAGGCATTAGGAAATGGCATTTAGGTTGAATTCATAAATGAAAGCCCTAGTGCCAATTATGCAATTTTTCTATGCACTTTAAGGATATGGAATTCTTCCATCGACTAGAAGAAGGTGGTGTTTCACTTGATTTACCATGGGATAAAGTCACAACACTATTTAATCTTGCTAGGTTGTTTGAACAACTACATGATACTAAAAAATCAAATCTTTTATACAAGCCAAAATTGTTCAAGTTTCCTAATTATATGGATGCATATCTACGTCTTGCAACCATGGCTCAAGCTTAGAATGAGATCCAACTAAGCCTAGAATTGATTGGGGATGCAATTAAGGTGGATAAAAACACATCAAATGCTTTATGTATGCTTGGAAACATGGAACTGAAAAATAGATGATTGGCTTAAAGCAAAAGAAACAATTAAAGTAGGACACCAACTCGTCTTGGCTGATGAAGCAAAATGAAAAGATGATGAAGAACAAAGGATTCAAATGGAAAGGAGAAAGAAAGAGGAATAACTTTGGTGGGTGATGCAACAAGAGGAGAAATTTGAACTTGTGAAGGAATTATGGAAGAGTAAGCGTAAGGACAAGGATGATGATGAATAGGAGGCTAGTCATTTTGAGAAGAAACAACATAAGGAAAAGAAGAAAAAGAAGAAGGATAAGGACCACAAGGCTTATGATTCTTATATGAAGGAACCTGATGTTGCAATGGAATATGAGGAAAATTATATGAGTGATAAGGCACAAGATGATGTAGAAAATGCCCAAGATCTTCTTGCAATTGCAGGTCTAGAAGACTCTGATGATGGTGAGACAAATTCTCTAGTTTCAACAAAATAATGAAGGAGACATGCATACTCTGATTTTGAAGATGATGAACCATTGTAGAAATAAATTCTGAGAGAAGATGATCCATATGATGATGATGTCTAGGCTTCCTGAGCTTTAACCAAACCTAGCTCCTATTTTGCAAACAAAAATCCCCAAGGCCCATGGGAAATGAATGATGAGCATTTGAGTTTCAATAGACTAAAATAGGTCAAGCCCATAAAAAAAAGAAAGAGGAAAAATGAAAAGATAACATACATATGTTTCATTTGAGGTTTTTGATAAGATCTCATTTAACTATGTCAAATGGATTTGGAAGGGACAAAGCATATTTGATTGACTAAAATTTTGAGGTAGCCTATCCATCATCATTGTATGCATCATCTTCTCTTGGAATCTATTGAAACTCAAATGCTTATCATTCATTTCCCATGGGAATTGGGGATTTTTCTCTTGGAAAATAGGAGCTAGGTTTGGCTAAAGCTCAGGAAGCCTAGAAATCATCATCATATGGATCATCATCTCTCAGACTTTATTTCTGCAATGGTTCATCATCTTCAAAATCATAGTATGCATGTCTCCTTCGCGATTTTGTTGAAACTGGAGAATTTCCTGGTCTCACCATCATTAGAGTCTTCTAGACCTCAAGAATCGGGTAAAAGCAAGAAGTTGGGTACAATAAAGAGGGAAGTTTCGCCAAAAAGATCTCGCAGAAAACAAACACGCATCAAGATTAAAAAACGCTGCATGCACTATCAATGCATTAATGCTGCTATATAATGCATACATTTTATAACATAAAATGGAATTATTTAAAAAATCAATACTTTTAGAAATCTGCACGCCGCTTTGTGAGAACGTGCGGCATGTTCTTTTGAAATCAAAACGCTGCGACGTTTTAGAATGCTGCATAAGCGCAGAACTCAAACGCTGCACGCTGGCTTTTGTAGAACGCACAATAAGAAAGCACAGTCTGAGAGCGTTTAAATGGCCACGCTTTGTAAAACGCAGTATGCATTTTTAAATTCAAAATTCCAACCTTACATGCCGCTGCCTTGGTTTTAGGATCGAAAAGGTTTGGTGAATCCGAGCCTTTAGCCTTTAACCCGCGAACTAAAAAACTAAGGCAAATTTAAGAAGAATGTCCAACTTTGACAACATAGATGATGGACTTTTTTTCTGAATTAGTCTATAAAATTAAAACCCATTAGAGAACACAATGTCTACTTTCTAAATATATAATTTTTGTTAAAATTGGATTACGTTTGCTATTTTTTAATTAATTTCTAAGCAAAATAGTCCTTAAACTTAAAATATCAGGTTTTTTTAGTTTTTTAATAACTTTTTATTGGTTGATTTTCTTGTAAAAAAAATTATATGGGACCAAACTTCAGACAATTCTCTACACAATGAAAAAAAAAGAGTCAAAAAATGTTTTGTTTAGGTCCAATTATGTTGTCCGTACACGTTGATTTGAAAAAACATCAATTAAGGCCAATAAAAATTTAATAAAAAAAAATATTCAACCAAAAATTACAAAAAAAAATCTAGACCAAACTTCATGTTGTTAGCTCTCTTTCCTTAAAAGGAATTAGCAAAATAATTTTATTTGGGTCAAAAAGTGTTGTCCGTACACCTGCTTGGTATGGTAAAAAAAAGGGAACTTTTAAAAAGTGGTTTTATAGATCCTTATCAAAATTAATTTCTATAAACTGGGTATTTTAATAATTTACATATTTGGAAACTAGATTCAAAATGCTAAATTTCATATTACTGATTTTTTTTAAGATTCATTGTGGAAGTGCCTCAATTTTTCAGTCCAAGTGTGACAAATTCTGAAAACAGCAAAAATATTTCCACTTTTTGAGCTTTTTGTGTACCCAACTTCTTGCATCAACCCAACTGCAAGAAGATATTGGGCATTTTTTGCATCATCTTATTACTTATCACTCATAAAATTTACCTCATCTTCCATGGCAACATCAGGTTTCTCCATATAAGAATCATAAGCCTTGTGGTCCTTATCCTTCTTCTTTTTCTTCTTTTGTTTCTTCTCAGACTGACCAACCTCATCATCATCATCATCCCTATCCGATTTTGCTACAAAGGGCCTCAAAAAATTCAAATTCATTGTAGCAAACTCTAAATTCCTTGCCTTTTCCCCCCTTTTTAGAAGTCTCTAGGTCATCTTTGAATCCTTATCACCCATGCAAGTAGCTACTATAATTGATCAAAATGCCTCATTCTAGGCTAACAAATGAAGCGAGGTCAAGTGAGATGAATGAATCTGCAATGAACATGAATAATCATGCCAATACATAGCGCACATGAATACATCGTGCCAATAATTGGCCAATTTGTTTTTTAAAATTTGTGACTACTTTGGATTTGACGACTAACTATTTGTCATTTTTATTTTTGTGACTAAATATTTTTTTAGTCAATGACCAAATTAGTCATTTATTTACTTATTTATAGTTGAGTTGCAAGAAATGAGTAGAATTTAGTCATTTTTAGTTATTGTGACTAAAAATTTTAGTCACCTAGTCATTTATTTGCCAAATTCTACTAGTGTAAGTAAGAAAAAGATAAAATCCTAAATCATCCCCAATCATTAAGGATCTAGATTTATTTAATTAAAATTTTATTCTCCATCCATTCTCACCCCTTGGTCTCCCATAAAAATCATTATTACAAAAATAATCAAAACTTATTCTGAAGTTCAAAACATTTCAAACTCAAATCCACACTATCATCTCAAAACATCATAAACACAAATCATCTCACAGTATCCAAACCCACATAAACATTAGAACCTTAGAAATTATCCACATCATCCATTAGACATAAAACCTATTATTCTAACATTAAAAAGGCCTCACTTCAACATCAAAACAACATCTATACACTAGAACAAAACACAACTAGGTCTACTCTTAATGGAGTCAAAGCACTTACACAATTGGGATACCTCCTAAATATCTAAATGTTACGTCACAAGGAGAAATCACATACCAACCAACATCCCCTCAAATACCAAACATGTATAAAATTCTTGTAATACAACCCAAATATTCAACAAGGACACAAGAGTTTTCACAAAATCCCCAAATCATGAAATTATAGATGGGTTCATGAAAGTGCTTGCAAACTAAGATTATTTCTTGTTAGTAATCCAAAACAGGGGCCAAAATTTGACCAAAATGTTACATAACACACCTCAATAACCCACATGCAATAAACAATGCACAAAAATTACAACAATATATTCCCATCTCACAACCAACTCAAATCAACCCTTCCCCACAACTTAGATTTAGCATACCATCAAGAGTAGTTCACTCTAGCAGACATCCCTCCATACCTCAATTACCTTTAAACCAATCCATAAATTTCATTCAATAAATATCCAACTCACCCCTTACCATCACTTCACTCCCACCCCTCAATATTTCACAAACATCTCTCCTACAACATACCAATACATTACACAAACTTATAATCTCACACACTATCAATAAATTAACCCAACTCTTCCATAAAAGAATATTCAACCTTCAACTCACATTCCTACATCGCATTGCTAACACATACCTCTCAACCAACAAAACATATTGTTGGAGTAAATTAATTAATATTTATCCCAGTACTTAATGTAAACTTAGGAAAAGATCATCTAGTTATGATTGGGAGTGTTATTGCATTAATTATGCATTTCAATTAGTCACGTGCTTTATTTTTTGTGTTGCACACAAGATAAAGTCACTTAACTGATTCATGCATTTTGTTATCCTACTCCTCTCTCAGTCAAAATTCCATCATTCAGGGTCTCATGTTGAGTTCGTCTGAGTCTACATAAGGATATTCAATCCTTCATTGTATTCATTCAGTAATCAATAATCATTATTGTTTCACGTATTTTTCTATGTAATTTCTCATTTATGTGTGACAGGTTTCTCTTCAGAATATCATATATGGCTTGTGCGATCTCAATCATGGATTATTTCATGGTATCAGAGCTCTAGATCTAAAGATCCTTGTTTGTTATTTTGAGGAATTTTTTGCATCAGAAGCATTTTTGGGAAACTACTAGCATTTGAAATGGAGGAGTGATTTTTCTAATGAGGCCAATTCACCTCATTTGAGGGTTGACAATCAACAAAGAGAGCCCGTCAGAAGAGAACACATGTTGATCTTCATGCACAAGCAACTCTTCATCAAAAGGCAGTGATTTGCTTGGTGGCAACATAATTTTCCTCTACATTTTGCTCAAATTCGTGGTTTATTTGGAGGCGTTTTTGAAGTTACCAAGGAAGATAAAGGTGTTGCTTATGTAGGCCATTACCCTGCATATGTAGGCAAGGCCTCACAAATTCTATCTATCTTTGCAATTTTTGTGCCCAAAACCCTCAGATCCATGTGGATTCTTATGTCAGGTGACTTCGGAGAGTCTGCGTGAAAGGCTGCAATCCGGTTTGGGGGTGGGTGCACAATCCATTTGGAGGCCGTGCAAAATGTTTCCTCTATCACGGGGCTGCAAATATTTTCACACAATCTTTTGGTATGCCAATCGACTTTGTTGTTGAGACTCCTTTAAATCAACTTTGTTGTGCCAAAAAGACAATGCATAGATTGTATTTAGTTGACCCCACCCAAGCATGAATGAAGGAGGCAGATGCAAACCTTTGTTTCCAGATGCATGCATGTTTCTTTCACTATTTTTTTTGCATGCTCCTTGTTTTCTTCCTTATTGATTCTTTAAAAATTGTATGTGCTTTGTGAGCACCACATGATAAATATCTGGAAAAATTTGGAGCTTTGTAAAAATCGAACTTATATAAAGTTCCATATGGGGGTTTCTACTTAAAGCATCTAGTATAGGTTTCTTTCATTTTTCTACTGAATAAACAAACTTAGAATATTAAAAGTTTCTAATTAATTATCAAGCTCCGCACTATTCTTCCAATAGGAAGCCAAAAGTGTTCTTCTGTTCTAAATTCCTGTCAACATGAGATTCCAAAGTCGCATCCTCGTGTGATTCCAGAGTTTCTTTCTAGCAAGGTTCCTGACTACATGAGCTTCCAGAGTCGCATCCCCGTGTGCTTCTAGAGTTTCTTTCTAGCAGGACAATATTGAGCATTGGATAAACAATGGCATCATCCCAACCAGAGGGCATCTATTGTGCAGTTCTTCAATAGTTGCAACTTTCTTCTTTAGTTTGAATAAATTGTCAGGGGTTTTTTCACCTGGATTTTCTCCTTTCCTCTTTGTTGATAGCCACATCATCATTGTTGGCCCACCATCTTCATTTCCTTTGTAGCTTGTTCTCTATCAGTTTTCACAAGATCTTGGATCAACATCATCACTTTCTAACATGTGGACACATGAGTAGTTTTTAGAGGCACACTTCATGGGTCCTCATCGAGCCTTGTAGCTGGGACCCATTTGCATCCATTATTGAATTATTTTCCTTCATCAGTTTTTTTCTTCTCCTCAGTTGTCATTTAGGGGGGTGTTGGAGTAAATTAATTAATATTTACTCTAGTACTTAATGCAAACTTAGGAAAAGATCATCTAGTTCTAATTGCGAGTGTTATTGCATTAATTATGCATTTCAATCAGTCATGCACTTTATTCTTTGTGTTGCACACAAAATAAAGTCACTTAACTGATTCATGCATTATGTTATCTCACTTCTCTCTCAGTCAGAACTCCATCATTTAGGGTCTCATGTTGAGTGATCTGAGTCTACATAAGGATATTCAATCCTTCATTGTATTCATTCAATAATCAATAATCATTATTGTTTCACATATTTTGCTATGTAATTTTTCATTTGTGTGTGACAGGTTTCTCTTTAGAATATCATCTAGGGCTTGTGGGATCTCAATCATGGATTCTTTCACATACATTCATATAACCCCATACATTTAGCTCACATGTCAAGTAATATCAACCCCATTGTTATTGTACACAAGAACTTCAAAATATGAGAAACATGATCCAAGGCCTATAAGTAGAACATCACAAGAAACCATATGCATTTGATGACATATGTCCTTACGCATTTAATAGGTCCATTACCATGGTCCCCTTCCCCAAAAAATTTGAAATGCCTAAATTAAACAAGTCTAAAGAAAAAGGTGATCCTAGGGAACATGTCAAGGAATTTTACTTCACATACCAAGAAGTCTCCTATAGCAACATTTATCTTATGAGACTAGTTATTTGAAGTCTAGGAGAACGAGTTCTAGAATAGTTTATTCCCTTCCACATGGCTTTTTCACCACTTTCAAGGGCCTAGATGAAAATGTTTTTGCACTTCTCCAACAACATCGAACATGAGACCACTATGTTAGACTTGTACAACACTAAAAAATAATGGTCAAACCTTTGTTGCCTTCTTACAATAATTGAAGTAAGTTTCTAGTAGATTTATATAGACTTATTAGCCCCATTTTTAAACTCATCAAATTTTGAACTTTTATGTGAAAATCCCTGTGTTGATAACCTCCTAGTCAAAAGTATCCCCAATCATCCACAAATGTTGATAATCTTACCATTTCAAAGAAAAATCATTAGTTGTCTCCAAACCCTCAAGAATAGTAATGTAGCTTGTCGAGGATGAAGAAAATAATTAAATTTTAAAATCCATAAGGGCTGGTGCACAATAATTTTATAGAGATGTTTATGACTTCATTTCTCCTAATGAGGAAAATTTTTAGATTAAAATTCTTTCTAGTTTGGGAGATTTTAAAACTTCAATTTTTCGGCTATTTACGGAAACAATTAAATCAAATGTTTTGTTTGATTAAAATGGAATTGGTTTTATGTGTTTTTTTCTGTAATGTTGCTATAAACAATGTGGCCAGTTTTTAGCTCAGTATGCCTCTCAGTTGGTGAGATATTAAAAGTTCATTTTTTTACGATGTGATTTATGAAAGCAATTAAATTTGAAGTTTCATCAAAGGTGGAGACAAACCGCTTGATAGAGAGGTTTGAGATGTTGCTATATATGATGTGGCAAGGTTCTGCAAGGAAATATGATGTGGCAAGGTTTTGCAAGGAAATACAAACTCAAGATAAAGTTGTGCGCCAATCTACATTTGTGAGGTGAATGGATTTATTGAACAAATGTTATAAATTTAAATTTTTCAAAATAAGTAAAAGTGTTCTATAAAATTTCTAGTCTTAATTGAAAAATAAAATACTGAACCCTAAATCACTTTTCATCAAAAGATGATTCATGGAGTCAGCATTATTGGGGAGCAAGGTATATGCCTCCATCAAATGTGAAGCTTGTCAACAACAATTGTCAGGTTCCTAATTTATATCCAAATGCCGAGCTAAAGGAAGTAAATGTTAATCGACAGTTTTGCATAGCTTCACAGATCTTCATATATTACTAATGACAAAGGATGACTAAAACCACCCTTAAGTTGCCGAAACAAGTTGTGGAGTTGGAAGAATCTCCCAAAACGCCATTGAAGTCTTCATCTATTGGTAGCCTTGTATAGGTTATGAATTCAGCTCCAAATCAGAACTTTTATACATGTTACCAATCTTGCTTGAATTATTGATGGAAGTTGTAAAGTGCTCTCGAACTGACAAAAAGAAAAGTAGTCATTGTAACTACCTGACGATGAACCACAAAATGGATTTAGAAGCTATCAAGCAAATTTATTTCGCAGGTTTTCCTAAGAATTACATTGTTGGCAAAGTTGCAATAGAGAACTTGATAGAGGAAACTACAATTGGTCATTTTTGGTCATTTTTCAGGCCTGCTTTTAGATGACCTGCAATCTACTATTTCAGCAGTTAAAATATGCACTAAAACAATCTTTTGTTGTTGGGATTGCTGGCGGTACAACTTTCAGAAAGACTAAGATGCATTTGATACAGAGCAATTACTTTATTGCATGATGCTGTTAAAGAAGTGGAGGTCGATTGGTATTCCTAGCTATGATTTCAAACATCAGAAGATATGTGTGCCTACTCGAAAGGTGAATCCATCTGATGTTATCATATTAGAGGGATTTTCGGTCTTCCATTATCCATGGGTCTGTGAGTTAATGAACATGAATATTTTTGTTGACAAAGATGTTGATACATGGCTCGCAAGGAGAATAAGGTGTGATACAGTTGAGAGAAATCAGAATGCCACAAAGAGATGTCATCTCATGGAATGCAATGTAGATCGCAAGAATAGGCATAGTAATGGTCTTGTTGAAAAGGCATTCTAAACTTTGAGGAAGATGCACCTTGTATGTGTAGGAAATGGGCTCCGCGATCTTCATCAACATCCTCTCAATCTGTGTCAAGTTACAGATTTGAAAGAAGGGTATTGGCATTCATCTTGTGGAAAATTTGCCACCAGCAATTCATATCATATTGCTGACGGTGAATTTTCCACGAGATGAATTTGTGATGGTGATGAATTGTTGGAGGTGAATTTGTTGACGGTAAATTGTTAACAGTGAATTTTCCTAAAGCCCAATTGAAACATAATGTAGGTAGATTTATGTTAGGACACTATAATTAAAAGTGCGCTGCTAAGTAATACACAAAATGTGGAAGGATACAAAATGCACATGAATTGTTTAATAGAGACGCGTGAAGTAAATATGGTATTGCATGACACACACAATAATAGATTTAATATAAAAGTGTGACAATATTTCAAACAAACGCAGAAAGCAATTGTAGAGCTAAATCTCATGCCCATGCCATTGAAGGCCCAGAGGCGAGGAGGAATTTTCCCACACAGTAAAAAAAAATTAAAACATAAAATATAATTTTTCACAACACACAGAGCTGCTGCTCGTAATTTTCTGTTTGCTCACATTCACCTTCTTCTCATTCTCCTTCCTTTAAAAAAAAAATTACAATTACAAAATATATGCTGCAGGTAAAAAGTCACGTGAAAGATTTTCACGGATGAGAGGGAACGAAATTACAATTTTTCAAAATCACCTAACTTATTTTTCCCCCATCAAAATGCATTTAATACAATGTCCTTTTCATAATATTAAAACTTAAATATTAATTCTTTCGTACTCTGAAACTTTCTGGCGGTGGCGGCTTTCTCCATAGTTCCCCGCGGTATCGCGATGGTTAAAATCTTGATTGCGATATTGCGGGCAGCGGTTAGTTGACGGCCCGGTAAACTGCGGCGGTTAAAATAAAACAAGCTTTTACTGAGTCTCCCGTGATATCGCGATGAATATTTTATTGATTGCGATATAGCGGGCATTGGCTGGAGTGACGTCAGGCGGTTGAGATAAAACAAAAAGACTACGGAAGTCTCCCGCGGTATCGCAATGGCTAATTTATTGATTGCGATATAGCGGGCAGTGGTTGGCGGGGACGGCGGCAGTTAGGGTTAATATTCCAACACTCCCCCTTAAGCATAACTGCGCTGTCCACCATGCCCAATATGTTCCTTTGAAAAAAAAATTTATCTCTTCCCAGCGGCTTTGTAAAAATATCTGCACTTTGTTCTTCTGATCTGCAAAATTCTAAAAATATATCACCATTGTTAATTAATTCTCTGATAAAATGATACCTAGTATCAATATGCTTGCTTCTCTTGTGAAAGACTGGATTCTTCGAAAGAGCTATGGCTGAATTATTATCACAGTAAATTTTTGTTGCCTCCAATTGTTCATTTTGCAATTCTTTCAAAATTCTTCTCATCCAAACTGCTTGACATGCTGCACTTGTGGCTGCCACATACTCTGCTTCGGCTGATGAAAGACAAACTATTGGTTGCTTCTTTGAAGACCATGAGACAACTCCTATCCCAAAATTAAATACATACCCAGACGTGCTTTTTCTGTCATCAATACTGCCAGCACAATCACTGTCTGTGTATCCTATGAGTTTGAACTCATCTGAACTTGAATACTTAATGCCAAAATTTCTTGTTCCACTTACATACCTTAAAATTCTTTTCCCTGCTTTCCAATGGGTGTCTTTTGGTGTTTCCATAAACCTCGAAATCAAACTTACTCCATACATAATGCGTTCCGCCTGTATCGCGGGTATGAGACTTCCAACAAGTTTTCCTTAAACAAAGTTGATCAACATTAGACCTCTATCATCCTTAGTTTCAAACTCACAATGGTGTTGGAAGCCGGTTTGCACTTCATCATATTGGGAACCTCTTCAAAATGTCATTTGCATATTTTGATCGGTGGAAATAAAAAATACCATTTTCATTTTGATCTTCACTTCAATACCTAAAAAATACTTCATCGCACTCTAAGTCTCCGTTTGGGCTCTTCAAATTCTTTCTTCATGTCCGCCTTGAACAGATCAATTGGACAAATTTCCAAAGGAATATTAAATCATCCACATATAAGCATACTATTATTAGTATTTCTACCTTCTTCATTCATTTTGTGAGTATAGTGTGGGCCTTCACTGCTACATCTATTAAATCCATTCACTGTTATAACTGTCTATTCCCGCTGTACCAAGCTCTGGGGGCTTGCTTCAATCCATACAAGGTCTTTTTCTAATTTGTAAACTTTGTCTCTTGACCCAAAACTTCATACCCAGGTGGTTGATCCACATAAACTTCTTCTTCTAAATAACCATTTAAAAAAGCTGACTTTACATCCATTTGAAATATAGACCACTTATTCTGAGCTGCTAATGCTAAAATCATCCTTATAGTATCTTAATCATGGCTACAGTGCAAATGTCTCATTGTAATCAATTCCAGGCTGTTGTGAATAGCCCTTTACAACCAATCTTGCTTTAAGCTTCTGAACTTCATCTTTTTCATTCAATTTGGTTTTATAAACCCATTTCACTCCAATGACATCTTTGTCTTTTGGAAGACTGACTAGTTCCCATGTCTGATTCTTCTCAATTGCTTCAATTTCTTCATCCATAGCACTTACCCATTTATCATCTTTGACTGCATCTTCAAAATGAATTGGATCTTCTATTTGAGAATAAAATGCACAAAGAGAAATCTGATCTGAATTATTCTCACCTTCATTTTGCTCATATATATCTCTTATGCTTCTGATTTTCTGTCTTCTCAGACTTGCCAATGTAGGATTTGACATATCACTTGAACTTGTGGAATGTGGACCAGATGGTCCTGTTGTAGATGGTGTTTGTTGTCCTCTTATTGGATTGCTTCCTTGAATGGTTGAGACTATTCTTACAGTCGATGCAGGTGTCACTTGTGGACTACTTTGCTGAGCTTGAATGGGAGTGGGAGGAGTCACAATAGTTGGAATATTTGTTGATGCTGGAACTTCATTCTCCTCTTGAGGTATACTAGCTGAAATATTAACTGTCTTCTCTATACTTCCATCCCATGCTTCATCTTCTACAAATTGTACATCTCTGCTGATTATAACTTTCTTTGTTGTTGGATTATAGAGCTTATAAGCTTTGGATTCTTCATTGTATCCAACAAATATACATTTTTCTCCTTTGTTATCTAGCTTCCTTCTCAATTCATCAGGCACATGTGCATATGCTACACATCCAAATACTCTCATGTGAGTAACACTATGTTTTCTTCTTGTCCATGCTTCTTCAGGTACTATATTCATAACACTTTTTGTTGGACACCTATTCATTATATAGGCTACACAAGAAATTGCTTCTGTCCAATATTCATTTGACAAGTGTTTGGCTTTCAACATGCTTCTAGCCATTTCCATGATTGTTCTATTTTTCCTTTCAGCTACTCCATTTTGTTGAGGTGTGTATCTAGTTGTGAATTGCTTGTGAATTCCATGATCTTTGCAAAAATTAAAAAATTCTCTTGAAATATATTCACCACTTCTATCTGTTCTCAACACTTTGATATAATAACCACTTTGTTTTTCAACCAAATTCTTTTGAACTCATTTAAACAAATCAAACACTTCATTTTTCTGCTTTAGAAAATAAACCCATGTTTTCCTCTTGAATAATCATCATCAATGAATGTCAATAAAAACGCCACCTATTAGTTGGTGTTTTTGCATAGTCCACACAAATCTGAATGTATAATTTCCAAAGGCTTTTGCTCTAGTTGACTTTCCTCCCTCACTGAAATGATTCTCTATGTTGTTTTCCTAATATGCACCCTTCACATACCCTTTCTGGTTTTTCTATTAAAGGTAGTCCCTTGACCATGCCTTTCCTATGAAGTAAATTTAAACCTCCAAAGTTGAGATGACCAAATCTTAGGTGCCATAACCAGTTTTCATCTTTTATCTCAGCTTGAAAGATTATCTGCACTACTGCTGTAGTTTCTTTTCTACCCACTTGTGAATTCATTAAGTGTTGTGCTTGAGCATAATTTATATTCAAATCTGGCCTTATCTTTAAGGGAAACATTCTGTTGTTTGTCATTCTGACTTTTGCAATAAGCTGGTTGCTTGGGTATTTGTCTAAAATTGTGCATAGACCATTCTTGAAGGTTACTCTATACCCTTTTTGAACCAGTTGCCCTACACTTATTAGGTTATGTTTCAGACCAGGCACAAAATACACATCCGAAATATACTTTTTCTCCCCCTGTTTAGTTAGAATATTGACATCTCCTTTTCCCTTGACTGACACTTTGTTGTCATTACCCAATGTAACATCGACTTTTACATTCTCATTTAAACTTGAAAACATTTACTGTCATATGATTGCTACCAATCTAAAAACCATACATCTTTTTCATTTGCTTGAGCAACATTACAAGCTAAAAACATTGTTCTCTTATCTGAATCCTGATTTTGACCTTCTCTTGAAAAATTTGCATTTTGTCTATTATTATCATACTGCTTCTTTCTACACTCATTCATATAATGCCCATATTTTTTACAGTAATGACATTGGACTTGAGATTTCTCATACCTTTGATTTTGTGACTGATTCTGTGTTGAGTTTTGGCTTGAGCCTTGATTGCTGCCTCTTCCATTTGAGCTTGATAAACTGTATCTTTCACCTCTGTAAGAGTTTCTTCCTCTTCCTCTTGATCTACCTCTGCCTCTTCCTTGACTGACTGAAGCCTGAGTTTTGAAAGCATGCTCCAGTGATGTATCTGCTGACCTTTTCAACCTTTGTTCATGAGAAATTAGAGATGCATACAGCTCATCAACTGAGAACTGTGAGAGATCCTTTGTCTCCTCTATAGCAACTACAACCGGTAAAAATTTTGTGGGCAAACTCCTTAAAATCTTTTCAACAACTCTGGTATCTTCCAGATTTTCTCCATGAGACCTAATTTGATTAACCACCCCAATGACTTGGGTGTAGAATGAATCTACAGATTCATTGTCCTTCATACATATTGTTTCAAAATCTCTTCTCAGCATTTGTAGCTTTGTTGTTTTAACTTTTGCCATGCCTTGATAGGCTGTTTGAAGTATGTCCCATGCTTGTTTGGACTTTGTTGCTGCTGAAATCCTTGGAAAAATGCTCTCATGTACAGCTTGAAACAGATAAAATAAAGCCTTTGAATCTTTCTTCCTTGTGTCCTTCAATAAGTCTTTCTCTGCTTGTGTTAAAGCATTGTATGCTACTGCATCTGCTGGCTTTGCAAATCCATTCTCTACTAAATCCCATATATCTTGTGAACTAAATAGTGCTTTCATGGTAATTGACCAGTACTCATAATTCTTCCCATTAAACTGTGGAATTTGTGGGTTTGTCAAGCTTGTGCTTGCTGCCATTTTTAAAATTTACCCAGATAATCTACTTTGATAAAATTGATTCTGATAATCAACTTGCTCTGATACTCGAACTTGCTCTGATACCACGTGAAGGCCAGAGGCAGAGGAGGAAGTTTTCACACACAGTAAAAATTAAAATATAAAATATTATTTTCTAACACACAGAGCTGCTGCTCGTAATTTTCTGTTTGCTCACATTCACATACCTCCGTCAAAAAATAAATTACATATACCTATACATATAGGTAAAAATCACGTGAAGATTTTCACGGATGAGAAAGCCCGAAATTACAATTTAAATTCAAAATCACCTAACTAACTTTTCCCCCGTCAAAATGCATTTAATACAATGTCCTTTACATAATATAAAAACTTAAATATTAATTCCTTCGTACTCCGAAAATTTCTGGCGGTGGCGGCTTTCTCCATAGTTCCCCGCGGTATCGCGATGGTTAAAAACTTGATTGCGATATTGCGGGCAGCGGTTAGTTGACGGCCCGGTAAACAAAAGTAAACGGCTGGCGGTTAGAATAAAACAAACTTTTATGGAGTCTCCCGTGATATCGCGATGAATATTTTATTGATTGCGATATAGCGGGCATTGGCTGGTGGTGACGACAGGCGGTTGATAAAACAAAAAGACTACGGAAGTCTCCCGCGGTATTGCAATGGCTAATTTATTGATTGCGATATAGCGGGCAGTGGTTGGCGGGGACAGCAGAGTTAGGGTTAATATTCCAACAAATATGAGGATTGAAATTCTTTTACATATGTTGAAAAAAGAAGGTGTCTCAATCCTTGATTTTTTCGAAGATTTGATTTTTTTCTAAATATTAAAAGTTGTTGATTTTCTCACTCTGTCTTTGTGAGTTAAAACTTGCAATTTCTATTCGGATGAGGAGTCAAGTTGGAAAGTTGTTTTTTACGGGTGGAGTTGTGCATAAATGGTTTTTCCTATTTCTGTGTTGAGTTTGCAAGGAATGTGAGTTAAGAGCAGTTATTTTGGCAAGTGCAGATTTTGCAGATTGGTATGTGGTGACAATTGGAAACTTACTATTGTGCGTCTGCACTGTTTTTGGCACTTTCCATGTTGCACGTTCAGCCATTGGCAGTTGTTTTAGAAATGTTTAATTTATGCATTGTAAGCTCTTATATATTGAGCACTTGTATTTTGGAGTTGTAGATGTTGCTATTTATTGAAGTACCGTTACTTGTTGAAATTACTCCAAAATTGTGAAGAAGTGTGAAGACTCCTACAAGGGCATAGCTCTGGAATTGTATTGTAACTGGTTATTGGTTGCTGAATAATATAATTGGGTTGTGTTTTGGAGTGTGAGGTTTTTCTCTCGAAAGGGTTTTCCCCACATAAATCTTTGTGTTATGAGTTCTTTGTTTATCTATTTATGAGATGAATGTGCATCTAAATCTGTAATAGTTAAAGGTGTTTACGAATTTTTTGCAATTCTCTCTTGCTTAGATTAGTGTGGGAAGTTGCTTCCACTTACCCAACTTCCTTTCAACAAAGAGAGATTCAAATACAGTAATAAAATTCAATTTAAGATCATGAAACTAATACAATTCCAACAACACACCGGCAATAGACCACTAACTACAATAATAAAGAAATATCCATAATCAAATGGTTAGGACTCAAAAGACACAACATCCATAATCAAATAGTTAGGACTCAAAAGACACACACAACATAAAAAAAAATTAAGGCGGTTTGTATCAAAAAAGCTCCAACAAGCTCATGGACCTTTCTTTATTAACATCTATAAGTTTTTAAATAAATTTAACATAGATTTTACTTTTCAAAAATTGATAAATCATAAATTATAAATTGGTGTATTTTCTCATGTCTATAAGTTTGACAATTCTAATTGCAAAGAAATAGTAAAATTTTCATATATATAAAATTAACATCTATAATTTTAAAAGTAAATTTAGGTCAATATATTATTGTTTAGAAAATTAATAAATTATAAATTATAACTTACCGGTATGTGCAAGATCATCATGGAAAAAATAGGCCCCTTATGGCAAAAAAATTCAAAAATAAGAGTTGAAAATCTATTTTAAAATTTTGAATAATTTATCTATATTATTTCTAAAATGGAATAGAATCTCAGGAGTAAATTGAATGTTTTCTCAAATAGTATGCCTTTTAAAAATAAAATCTTATTTGGTGAAAAATTGAAATTTCAATGAGTGGTACTTTAAATTTCATGGAAAACAAAGCCCTTTAAGTGGCAAAAATTCAAAAAATAAGATAGGGCAACTTGACGAAAAATTTTGAATAAGTTATCTTATATTATTTCAAAAAATGTGTAAGAATAGAATCAGAGCAAATTGAATGTAGTTTCCAAGTACTAGGTATGTTTAAAAAATAAAATCTATTTGGTGAAAAATTGAAATTTCAAATGTAGTGGTAAATTTGGAAAAATAAGAACTAGGTGTCCGGTCTCGACCTCACCCTTTAACTTCACAATAAAATGATAATATTTTTTATAAGATTTTATATATGGAGGACTCATGCCCCAATGTGATGCAATTTTGTAATTTTCTTCAAGTAAATAATTAATTTTTTTATTACAACTTTTAAAAATATAAAAACTGTGATAAGTCCTGACTAATTTTAACTTTGGTCAAAACTTCATGAATTTTTTTTTTTTTGAACTCTATAGGTATGTGAATCATAGAATGTGACGCGATAATGGATTCAAAATGAATGCTTTGAAAGCTATAGATATTTTTCAATCAGCCTATCAATCAGACTTTTATTTCATAATTTGAATAGAAAATGAATAATAATTACTTATTAAATTCAAAGTAAAGAATAATTTTATCTGCGTGAAAAGCCGAGAATCTCCTTTAAAAACCCTTTCGCTTTCATCAATTTTGGTTAAAAAATAGTCACAGCCACATACCCATCATATTGTCACTTTTGGCCCATCACGATCCTACACATACCCCATCGCGATTTCCTCATATCTATAAATTCAACAATTCTAATTGTTTAAAAATACTAATATTTTCATATAATATAAAATAAAATTTAGAAAATATTTTAGTATTATTTATTATTTTATTTTAAAAAAACTTATCATTAATTGAAATAATATATTTTAAAATTATTATTACTATATTTTAGAAAAACCACTCTTATTCATTCTTTATAATTCTTTCTTTATCTCCCCTTTTTCATTCAAAATATATTATTTTGAAAACAAATTCTCTTTCTTAAAAACATGGGATGGAAATAGATGGTTTTCAAATAATCTTCATGATAATTGCAACCATTTGAAAATAAATTGTATGTAATAGAACTATTATACAATAACTAGAGTAAGTAGTTATAATATTGCTTTTGAGTATTATGTATATTAATCATTGATTCATAATTGATTTCAGATTTTTTTTAAATGGTTCAAAATTATGTTAATGTCTTTTCATAAAAAAAATTTGATAAAAAAAATATTTTATATGTATTTTATTTATTTTTAAAAAAAATTTAGGATGAATTAGTTTACTAAGTTTTGTATAGAAATGCAAATCCTTATCTTTTATTATTCTTTTTTGTTATAATCATTTCATAATTTGACATCCAATAACTTATTTGTTTTGTTATGAATTGGAGGTAATAAGATACCTATCAAGTTGGGACATTGATGGAGTAGTTGGGTTGGTAATAAGCCTCACTTAATGAATTGAGATTATCTACAACACTAATATTTGTGTTATATATTGCACAAGTGTTGTGTTCAAAGATCAACTAATGTTGAAAATGTTGAATGGGATAATTGGGTATTATATATATATATCAAAAGTCTATTGGAAAGCTAAATGGCTATGGCTCACTAGATGATTGGATCATACGTAACT
>VDFB02172806.1:43981-57877 GCA_007258455.2 Sequoia sempervirens | reverse complement strand
CTCTGAAGGGTTTAGAGGCTCGATTAAGATAGATACACAGATATTTGGATCTTGTTGTTGATGTGAGGCTTCGACTTAACCATGAAATTTTGTACCATCTGCAGGTATGCAAAAGTTTCTCTACTTACATTCATTCTTGATCATAAATGTTGTAAATGATAAAAATGATTCAAACTTAAGATTTGTTTCATTGTTATAATGATCAAAATGTTATACTTTGCTATACATTAACGCATTCTCTTGCACCCTACCCTTTGCTCTCTCCCCCCTCCTTTTAAGAATTTTCTTTGTCATAAAAGATTCACATTTCTGTCTCATTTACACAATTTTATCTAAAGCGCTAGGAGTGAATAAATATATGTAAAAGATGATGGATTATATCTAAACAACAACTTTCCACCTTATAGCTAATTAAATCCTTAATATTTGAATAGTTTAGAGCTCGAATAATGATTGTATATGCATGTGTAGCAATAAGGGAGCCTATGTGAAGATTGAAATTTAAAACATCACTTTGGTATGTTTCCTTAGGCAGTGAAATGATATTTTGAGTAATACAAACCTACACACACATTGATATTTTTCAGCATTGCATTGAAGAATTTTTTTTCTCTTATATACCTACCCTCAGCTAGACATGGAGTTATATAATATTAGTTTCTGGGTTTACTCTGTAAGTAGTTAATTTCACAGAGGAAGATTAAAATCTTCTTAATGTCCTGTGTCTGGTGTGAAAGCATATGAATCACTTGCTGAAGGCACCATTTTGTATTCATCCAAAAACTGTTTTGTTCTTTTTTTTATGTTTCTTGCATGTGTTTTTAGGCTCTAGAGATGTAGCTCGACTCTTTCCTTTGCACTTTTCATCTATTTTGATGATTACATAGGTGTCCTCATAATTTTTCATGTAGATCTGTTTGTAACCTTATTTTCTACCAATCAATTTGCAAACCCTCACATATTAAGGACCATTTCACTAACTTGTAGTCATCCATTACTTCATATGTTCAGGTTGTGTATGTGTGCCAATAAATCCTGATGATTGCGAGAACTTTAATCCCACAAAATGTTTAATATTTCTCAAGTAAAAGTCTTACCTTATTTTATAGTACTTTAAATGGTTAATTGAAGGTGCTTCTTTAGATCTGAGATAGTTGAACCCTGGATTAAAATATGGTATTAGATGAGTAGTATAATGATAAAATGAGGTCCATTGAACACAAATTACGAACATAATTTACTGGACTATGAATAGTGTTACAATTATAATTATTTCTCCTTTACCTACCTCTGCATTAATGAAAAAGATAGATCCCTATAAAATCTAACCATGAAAGTGTTGAAATCTGCAGTATCTGGGACTCCAAAACTATCAAACATATTATTTTTGAATGTTTTTATGCTCAGGAAATTTGGTACTTATTCTGCCATAAGCTGAAGGTCTGGAATAGCAATGGTAAAATTAATTGGCATGATATTCTATTTTGTAATTTCAAGCTCAAGTTTGATTGTAAGCTATTTTGGTATTTCTTATCCAATGAGATCATGTGGCATTTGTGGAAGGTGAGAAATGATGATAAATTTAAGGGTATCAAGAGGGTACTTACTGAGTCTTGCAAGAGACTCACTTTCTACTTTGTTGCTCTGCAAGTTTCAACTCTTGTGGAGATCTCAATGGAGAATTTCTTGAAGTCAATAACTGAAGGTGCTACTAACAATACCAGAGAGGATCTGAGAAGTGGACCCACCTGTAGGTTGAGCTTGGAAGAGACCGTGTTGTTCCAGCAGACATTTGATGAGCTCCAAAGAGCAATTGATGAAGCTGCAAGCCCAGAAAGACAGCGCGGCCCCCAGCAGTTGGACCCCCAAGGAGAAACAATGGTGAACCTTGATATTGAAGAAGTCAGCAATGAGGAGAATGTAATCAACACTATGTATTGTTTACGCTAATTTGAATAGCAGCAACCTGTGGTGTTGTTAACAACAATTTGTATTGTCTATGTTGGTTTTGAAAACAACTGGTGCTTTTTGGTTTCTTTCTTGCTGTGTAAAGTACTGATACGGTATATTTCCTGTTATGGAAATGCTTTGATGTTGTACTGATCCTAATGTCGGATAGGAATTTTCATGATATGTAATGGACCTTAAACTATTTTCAATACAAAAAAAAAAAAAAGATAGCTCAGATATTGGAAGTTCATTACATGTCTCATGTATGTGTTAGTATTTTAATTTTGTTTAAGTTGTTCAAGAGCTTGATTAGGTCAAGAATATGTTCTACAAGCTCTGTTCTCTTGACACTGCTCAACATTTTCCCTACACATTTTCTCTTCAATCCAAATGTTTCTTAACTCCTTCCCTTGTTAGCCCTTGGTTGTTCTAAAGTGTAATGCTTTTTCTATGCATCTTGCAGTCTGTATGTATGATCAGTCATCTCTTATGAAGCATGGATAACCTTTCATGGAATTGTTGTTGTAATTAGACAATTTCCATTGTGAGAATAATCATTTAATTTGTATGGAAGTAAGTCTTTTTCATATTATTTGACTTGGTATTGTAAACTTGTCTTTGCAGGATTCTCTCGGGGAACAACAAAACTGTGATGATAGGTAGAGTTGTTTCTTAACTCCTTCCCTTGTTAGCCCTTGGTTGTTCTCAAGTGCAATGCTTTTTCTATGCATCTTGCAGTCTGTATGTATGATCAGTCATCTCTTATGAAGCATGGATAACCTTTCATGGAATTGTTGTTGTAATTAGACAATTGCCATTGTGAGAATAATCATTTAATTTGTATGGAAGTAAGTCTTTTTCATATTATTTGACTTGGTATTGTAAACTTGTCTTTGCAGGATTCTCTCGGGGGGAACAACAGAACTGTGATGACAAGTAGAGTTGCACAACACCATAAATTAGTTGGCATTATCAATATATTGCTTATAGAATACTTTGTGCAAGTAAAATGGAATGTGCAATGACAATTGGTCTTGAATTCAAATCTAAATATAAGTACATTATACACAACAAGATGGTATCTATTCTATGATTTAAAGAACCCAAAAATAAGAAAATTAATAGGTTCCATTTGTTTAATTGCTCTTAGACACTTGTTTAATCAGCGAGATCCTCAGAATGTCTTGCTGATAACCAGCAGTGTTCAAAACTCCTGAACAGGTTAGATTGGTGTGACATTGGATTTGTCTCGCTAACGGAAGTCATCAGCAAGACATGGACTACCGGAGTGAGTTTTCTATCTTGTGGCAATGATTGACCTCTCACCAATGGGTTGGCTTCGGTGGTCATCGCCAAGAGTCTCTGCAATGGTACATTTCAATGAATATTTTTTTAAAAAAAAATTGCATTGTTTCATCGCAATTTCGACGAAAACTACCGACGAATCACCGAAAAGGTCTGACGAGGTTGCTATAGCTACGACGAAGGCTTCATCATAACTCCTTGCCTAATTCGTCGCAATTTCGACGAAGTCCACTGACGAATCATAGAAAAGGTCTGACAAAGGCTTCGTCATAACACCTTGCCCATTTCGTCGCAATTTTGACGAAGGACACCGACGAATCACATAAAAGGTCTGACGAATTTGCTTAGCTACGATGAAGGCTTCATTATAACTCCTTGCCCATTTCGTCACAATGTCGATGAAGGCCACTGACGAATCACAGAAAAGGTCCGATGAAGTAGCTTAGCTATGACGAAGGCTTCGTCAAAACTCCTTTCGCATTTCGTCACAATTTCAACAAACTCTACCGAAAAATCACATAAAAGGTCTGACAAAGTTGCTTAACTGCGACAAAGGCTTTATCGTAACTCCTTTCCCATTTCATTGTAATGGCGATGAACTTCTAGTGTTGTTTCAATGCTTCAAAAGAGCCATTGCAATTGTATTTTGGTTGTAATTCGTCGGTGGATACACGAACTTTTCATCGATATTCTGACAAACATCTGAGTCATTTTATGATGCCAACAACTGGCGAATCTGCACTGTTATTTCGACGTTTGATGTGTCGTCATAATTTTGACGAAAAAATAGTGATGAAATTATTTTCGTCATTTCGTCGCTTTTCCGACAAATATTTGTCGAATGATCGACGAACGTCCGTCGGAAAATGGAGCCAAATTCAGTAGTGTGAGAATTTGGATCAAATTGCAAATAGGATCCCAACTCCTAACTATTGATGAATACATGGCCTTGCTAACTAAGAAAGAGGATAAGAAGAAAGAACTTGCAAAACTGAAATTGAGGAAGAAGGAACAGCTTGAAGAGCACAGGATAGAAAATATTGCAGCTTTGTACGTGAAGATAATTGAAAAGGAAAAGAAACGAGTAGTAGCAGAGGTTGAAAAAGAGTTGCAAAAGAAGGAGAAGGAAAAAAAAAAGTAGCAACAAAGGATAGAAAAGGAAGCTGCAAAAAGGGAAAAGGATTTGGAGAAGGCACGAAAAAATGTTGCAAAGTAGAGGCGACTCAGCAACCGTCTAAATCCCTTGCCTGACTGCCATAGGATCTTCACAGAATTCATGTCTATTCAATGCCCCCAATATTGTCCATCACCTACCCAAACTATCATCCAACCATTTCAGAGTTGGAGTCCTCCTCATTCGCAGTCCTATCCACTATCACCTATCCCAAGCATTACCCAACCATTTCAGAGTTGGAGTCCTCATTTAGAGTCCTATCAACCCTCACGTGCCCCAAGCATAACCCAACTAGTTCAATCCTGGAGTCCTCTGTCATAGGCCACAAACAACTCACAAGATAGCTTGGCATAAAATTTCAATTTTCCTGCCTTTTTTGATTGATTAGAATGTTTTTTGCAACTTTTTGTTGTAAAGGTTTTGATGGATTCAAAACTATGTTTGAACTATTTTTTTGAATGTTTGTAACTTGAAACAACAGTATGATTTGAATACAAACAACATATTCCATAATGTAACTATCACTGACTATTTGAGTTATTGTAATTGAAGAGCCAACAAGGCTATAGGAAACTTATGTATCTATCTCTACAATAGTTAGCTTTATATATATATATATATACACACACACACACACACACACACATCTATAGGAAACATATGTATCTATACATCTAATTAAGTTGAATGAAAATGAACAAGGCTATAGTAAACTTATGTATCTATCTATCTCTGCAATAGTTAGTCGTGTATATATACATTTACATATATACACAGCTATAGGAAACATATGTATCTATACATCTAATTAAGCTGAATGAAAATGAACAAGGCTATAGGAAATATATGTATCTATCTAATTGTGCACATATATGTATCATAATGTTGTACATCACATCGTTGTTTGGTTATTCAAAAAATTTAGTATGTTGTATCAAAAAGGGTTGGAAATATTTATACCATAGTGATGTTTGATGTTATATATAAATTTCATAATGTTGTATCAGAAAGCGTTGCTTATATTTGAAGCATACTGTTGTTTGAAGATATATATACATTTCATAATGTTGTATAAGAAAATGTTATGTTGTATGAAGTTATATTTCAGTATGCTATTTGAGAAATGGTTATAACATAAGTAGGAGTCATCCATTATCACAGTTAGTTGTAAGAGAGGGGGGTCGATAATTACAGTCACTGTAATTGAAGAACAAACAAAACATACATCTAATTAGGTTGAATGTACATGTGCATATATACATATACATATATGCATATGCATATGCATATAGATATAGATATACATAAACATATACATTAAACATATGCATATGTTTATGTATATGTATATCTATATGCATATGCATATACATAAACATATGCATATGCATGTGCATATAGATATACATATACATATATACATATGCATATATGCATATGTATATATGCATATAGATATACATATACATATACGCATATGCATATATGTATATGTATATCTATATGCATATGCATATACATACTTATACATATAGATATAATTGCATGAAAACCATTGAAATACATTGATATACATTGAAAGGTGTCTTAAGTTAATAGGAATGAGCCCTTCTTTTGTAATACAATGAAGAGGGATATACATTGGAAGAAGTCTTATCTGTATATACAAACTAACCATGGATGCCTTCATCGATGGTAGATCGGTATATCTTGAACAGATTAGACTTCTTTCAACATATATCCACAATTCTAAGTTTTATATCCTTAAGGTGATCAAGGGTATGTTTGCAATGAAACAAAAAGTGCATGTCATACTATGAAATCCCCAATTCATACTCTTATAAATAAAAGAATGATACAAAATAAAACAAAAAATCCATACATGTAAGTGTGAGTGTGATTGAAGAACAAACTAACCATGCATCTAATAGAGTTGGCTGCAAAGGATCAAGGGTATGTGTGCAATGAAACAAGCAATGCATGTTATACTATCAACATTGCCCTAGCCACTAGCGGTCCATTACCCTTAAACAAACTATACATATGTACATACATATGTACATACATATACATATATATATATGTATATACATATATATATATGTATATACATATACATATGTAAGATTAAATGGTAATTAAAGACCAAACTAACCATGCATCTAATAGAGTTGAAGAACAAACAAACCATACATATGACTATTGTTAATTGTATATCTATTCAAAAAAAAATTAGGGAGAATTGATATATCGAACGCCCTTTTGATGGCAATCTAGGTAGCAACTGTCTACAATTCCCAATCAATTGTGAATTGCAACATAGATTACCATCAAAGGCCTTCAGAAAATAAAACCCCTAAATTGAAGAACAAACTAACCATGCATCTAATTGACTTGATTGCAAATGATCAAGGGTGTGTGTGCAATGAAACAAAAGATGCATGATATACTATCACATTCCCAATTCTAACTAACACAGATAAAAGAATGATACAAACTGAAACAACAAATTCATTCATGTAAGATTGAGTTTAATTGAAGATCAAACTAACCATGCATCTAATTGACTTGATTGCAAATGATCAAGGGTGTGTGTGTAATAAAACAAAAGATGCATGATATACTATCACATCTCCAATTCTAACTGACACAAATAAAAGAATGATACAAACTAAAAAAAAAAAATCATTCATGTAAGATTGAGTATAATTGAAGAACAAACTAACCATGCATCTAATTGACTTGATTGCAAATGATCAAGGGTGTGTGTGCAATGAAACAAAAGATGCATGATATACTATCACATCCCTAATTCTAACTCTTAGAAATCAAAGAATGATACAAACGGTAACAACAAGTTCATACATGTAAGATTGCATGTAATTGATCAACAAACTAACCATGCATCTAAGTGAGTTGATTGCAAATGAACAAGGGTATTTGTGCAATGAAACAAAAAATGCATGTTATACTATCACATCCCCAATTCTAATTGACACAAATCAAACAATGATACAACCTCAAACAACAAATTCATACATATAAGACTGAGAGTAATTGGATAGTAATAATTGGGGCAATTTTTTGATACAGCTTCATGATTTTTAAGAATAACTCAAAACAACCAACTGATATAGCATTAAGATGTGTTATATATAGCTTCAACCAGCACCTTGATATGAATTCAAACAAATTTGTCACACTTGTTCAAAAGTAATTGAATATAAATTAAATTATACATCGAATTCATATAAATGTAAATGAACAAAGATATATGAAACATCAATTTCTATATATCTACCATATATGTAATTGTAAATCTACAACTTGCATATATATATATAATGACAGTATTGGAACATTATGATACACTCCATAGTTGAGGGTGCCATGTGTTAGTGTAATTAATTATTTATTACACTAGCATAAGTTAACTTAGGTCTTGCATTATTTAGTCCTAGGTTGCATTTTTAAATAAATCATAAATAATGGGGTAATTCCCCCCTTCCATGTTTGTAGGGGATAAGATTCCTTCTAGAAGATGAGTTGTCCTTCTAGAACTTATCTCAATTTTTTTTCATTTCCTATGTAGGGTTCACATGTTGCCACATCATGTTAGATGATGACATATATGGCAACACAATATTGCATCTTGCATATCATTCATGCCTATATATTCAAGGCATCTATACATTTGTAATCATCTCATATTCTAGATCAGTAGCAATCTCTATTTTCATGCCCTTAGTTGCAAAATTTTTTGTGTGGTTGAATTTCTCTTGGAAAAGATCCTTTGAAGTGTGCATAGCTTCATTGGATGATTCAACATCCATTATTTCAACATGGTATCAGAGCCATTCCATTGAGAGTTCATCCCAGGATCAAGAAAGTTGGGCTAGAGAGATTCATCACAGGCTTGAAGGTTTCCATTGCAGGCTACTTGACTCCACCCGGGGACCAAGTTGATTTCTGGAGTAGATTGAGTCAGATCTGAGCTTGCCATTGTCTTCAAAAGGCCTTGAAACCCTAGGATTGCCTGTTCAGTCATCAAAATCGGATTCATCAACCCGGGAGCCATCAGAGGTATTTGGGTTTGCAAAATCAACTGGTATGATCTGTACAAATTTGCAGTAAAAATAATCCTCCCTTTCAGTCGTCCTCTAAGGAAAAAAAAAAAAATCAGTAGCAAGCACTTTTTAATTTTAGAAAAAAACCGGGCTTTAATCTCTATTGTTTTGGAAAAAAATATTTTTGGGCTATTCTTTATAGTTTGCAAAAAAATCAAATCAAAGCAACCTGCAATTTTATTTACCGGTCGGCATCAAATGGGTTTGATTTTTTAAATTCCGTAGACTATATTTTTTTCCATTGGAATAGGGTTATATCTATCGACATTAAGACTATACTTTTTTTTGTAGAATATTTTATACAATCGACATTCAATTTTTTCAATTGCTTTAAAATATTCAAAAAATATATATTTGGGTGTCGATTTTAATTTGTAAGTCTGCAGATTTTCCTTCGTCATCGGTTGCATTAAGATCTCTGTTAGGGGGTGTACATATTGGTCGGCCACTTGTGTTTGTCTGACTTCCAGCCATTACTCTCCTCGTCATCGGTGTTTCCTTCCTCTCGTCGGCCCTTGCTCTCTACCGCCGGTCGCTTGTTTACTAGTCGATCCCACCGGAGTCATTTATTGACCGACATCCATTCTCACCGACCATCGGAGTTCTTCCCATCAGCGACCACACTCTCCATCGATGTCGTCATCTTTTTTCCACTGGTGATTGTACTCTACCTACCATCGACTGCCAAGGACTTGGTCACATCATAGACCAAAGGTTCTATTTGTGAGCGGTACCACCATTGAAAAGAGTCGCTCCACCCTAGTTCTCAACCCCGCCGCTGCTCCAAGAGGGAGCCTCTTTTTTTTTGCCACAAATACCGCCGAGGTCACATCAATGACCAGGAGCTAGCCTGGAGGGGGCTAAATTTTTGCACCCAGTTAGCCTGCAGAGTGCCTCATCTAGGCATTTCTTCAATTTTCTCATAATTTTTCACCAGGGTATCAAAAATCAACAAACGAGGTACCTTTGGAAAGAGGATTTGGTCTACTTTCCAGTGGTGACATCTATTCTACAGAATTTTTCTACCATCAAAATCTACAGTCAACTCAAGTCAAAAACCTAATTTGGACATAAAGGCTCATATCTTTGCAACCATTTGTCGGATTTCGGTGATTCTAGCGGCATCAGGAAGGTAATTCAGAGCTTTTTTCATCGGTCCATTCGCTTTGATCAGTTTCAACTCCAAGTACTCTTGCATTAATTTTTTTCAATTTGGTGCATTTGTTCAATAACTTGGATATCTTGAAGCTTGGGAAAAGGATTTTTGATCCAGGTGGCATCACTTCAGTTGCACATCATCCTTGGAAGTTTCTATTTGTTGTTGAAGGTTAGTATCTTTGTATTTTTTGGAGAAATTTGATAGTACATTATGGGGCTTGCATATACTCCTTCTCTAACTATGTTGCACAATGGTAACTATGAACAATGGTGGGATGGGATCATACACCATCTCCAATCACTTGATTTATCACCACAAATGTATGGTATAGTTCTCCATCCAAGTGAAGGTATTCATGAATTTTCTTGGAGTTGTTGTAGATACACTGTGTTAGAGATCATTGAAATGCAAGTTGATTATGATGTTTTGAGTATTATTGATCATTTTGATTGTCCTTGTATCCTTTGGACAAAGCTTTGGGAGCTATATGGAGATCAAGATACTCCACCATTCCTCGATGATCATGATTCAGAATGGCATTCCTTAGATCAGATACCCCATGATGACATTGTTATGCAAGAGGGTGATTGCCTTGAATCTTCCGAAGAGGTTGACAAGGTTCCTTCAGATGTTCCTTCTTCTTCATCAGAGACTATTGGTATCCCTTCACATTCAGTGATTCATTGTCCAGAGTCATTGATTGAGGCTTTCATCATCATTCATTAGGACACTTTCTGTTTTCCAGACTTGACATCACATGATGGCTTCGTTTCAGGTATCACTGACTTGGCTACTTCTACAGGTTTGGAGGACATTCTTGAGGGGATATCACTCCTCTATTCAGATCTGACTTTGGAGAGTTTTCTTGACTCTCCTCGTCCTTTTGTCTCAATATTGATTGGGGATCCAAAGACTATCTTGGAGGCACTTGTTTTCTCTTCAAAGATTTCCTGTATGAGACGTCTTCCCTCTCATTCCATTCAGGAGTTGGAGTTTCTTCAGCATCTGCCATTGGATTTGATTCTTCCTAGCAGGAGACATGTGGTTTGGGCACATTTGTTGCTTCAGACTTCTTTCAATGGTTTTGAGGAAACTTCATTCTGGGGGGGCAATCTAGTCTCCACCATATCCATTGTATCACTGTCTTTGGATCTTTTTTAGCATCAGTTTCTGCATCGTCCTGATTTGTCACTTTCTTCATTGATTGGGTATGTACCTGAGTTGATTGTGGCATCTTCTTCATCAAGCAAGGAGACACATGAGCAGAGTTCAGAGACATCATCAACATCCATATTCATCCTTCCTTCCTTCAATTCCTATCCAGAATGGGAAGCATCTCTACACTTGCACTTGGTTTTGTTTCTTCTGAAAGGGAGACAAGTTGTTTGTCGACATTGGATCTTGTTTTGTCTTCAGACACTTACCATTTTTGCAGGTGATCATATGTTCTGGGGGGGCTACATAGTCTCTTTGTTTCCCTCCTATGGGGGGCTATTGATTGTAATATATCCATGCGACAGGGTGATCCCACAATAGTGGTTTACAATTTTTAACCAAACTAGACATTGAAATAAAAAAATTTATCTAAATCTTCCCTTTCAGGCACCTATAGCGGTTAAACCGTGAGGAATTTGAAGATGATGCAAACTAGAGTTTCGTGACATATTGTCTGTAGATTCTAAATATGTTTTTTTCAAAAAAAATTGAATCAGATTGCACTTCTATTTCCATCTCCCTCAAAAACTAGTTTTTTTTACAAAACAACATTTTTAAAAAGTGATGCTCATCGTATAACGCATAACTTTTTTTCCATGAAGGATAAAATTCAAATTTTTTTTAATTTAGATTTGTAACTCCGATATCTAGTGCTTCCACTTGGTTAGATAGTTTTTTATTGAATATTTTTTCTTTAATCGAGTTTTGAAGTCAAACCAATTACAATTCAGACGTAGCACAACTGTATAATGCATAACTTTTTTTGTATGTATCAAAATTCTTTTTTTTTTTGTTGGATCAAGGACTTCATTATCTAGTGCACTCATATTTTTCAAATTTTTTTTTTTATAATCTACTATTTTTCCACATGTGGAGAATAGAGATCTTGATTTTCGGTGAAAAACCTACATTTAGAAGAAATAAAAAATAATAATAATAATCAAATTAAATTTATTTAAAATTATACTTTTTGGGAAGCTTATAATAAGGACTACATACTTACAAAAAATAATTTTTAAATGAATTCATTTGATCCCTCAAAAGGTAAATCAAAAGTGGTTTTTTATTAGCATTTTGATAGGTGTAAAGGAGACTCTGTTATAGGTATTGTTTAAAACTAGTGGGGTTCTATCCAATGGGGTTTGATCTAAGATAGTTTGATAAAACCCTCTTCAATTGGAATGCTTTAAATGGAACTTTTTAAGGCTTAAATAATTATATTTTCTAAAAATATGTGATTTCAGCAAAAATCAGAATCTCCCAGAAATTGTAAACCAGCTTTGTGGGATCACCCGACAGATGGTGTACTTGGGGGGTATTTGGGAGTCCTGCATCCTTCCCATCCTTTCTCACTTTTCTGCATTTTCATCTCCTTTTTGGAGAGGGGTTTTGTTCCCACTAGGTTTTCCCCTTTTCTCCAGTTGTGGGAGATTTGTTGCATCTTTCATTTTTATCATGTAAATGGGTACCTAACATGGCCTCGTAGTTGGGACCCATCATCTTTGCATAATCATTGCATTTCCTCCCTAAGTTGCACTTATGGGGGGTGTTAGTGTAATTAATTATTTATTACACTAGCATAAGTTAACTTAGGTCTTGCATTATTTAGTCCTAGGTTGCATTTTTAGATAAATCATAAATAATGGGGTAATCCCCCCTTCCATGTTTGTAGGGGATAAGATTCTTTCTAGAAGATGAGTTGTCCTTCTAGAACTTATCTCAATCTTTTATCATTTCCTAGGTAGGGTTCACATATTGTCATGTGTTATTAGATCATGACACATGGCAACACCATATTGCATCTTGCATATCATTCATGCCTATATATTCAAGGCATTTGTACATTTGTAATCATCTCATATTCTAGATCAATAGCAATCTCTATTTGCATGCCCTTAGTTGCAACAATTTTTGTGTGGTTGAATTTCTCTTGGCAAAGATCCTTTGAAGTGTGTGCAGCTTCATTGGATGATTCAACATCCATTATTTCAACACCATGCACCTATCTTTTGGCCAAAGTATGTATGTATGTATGATTGGTTTCCACAAATACATACATTCATCATGCTAAAGTAATGTATGTATGCTACATATAAATGCCTTAAGTATGGCTACCTGCATGACCTTCATACATACATAGATATGAACTGCCATATGTATTATTGCATGTATGTATAGTATACACACATACATATGTATGTATGTATGTATGTGTGTGTGTCTACTATACATACATACTTACATACATACATATGGCAGATAATATGTAACTATGTATGTGTATGTATCATATACACACATACATACATACATAATATTATAATATTAAGTTGTTAAATATTATATTAATATATGTTATTAATAATATTAAAATGTTGTGTCAATTAAGAAACTAAAATGATTACAAAATTGACTACAAAAATCCTATAAATGGATATTAAATATTCACAAAATCTCAACCATTCAGGCAGAGACAATGGACAAGGATGAGTGGACGATGGGGGTTGGGAATTGTTGAGCGAGGGGTTCATGGCAACGGTGGAAACAATCAGCCAAAACATAGGTGCTTGAAACCCTTAACAATCAAGCTGTAGAAACCCATGAATGGTGTGTATATGTATACACACAGTTGGCCAAAAATATGTGCATGAAACCCTTAACAGATAGTATGTATACGTATACACACAGTATGCATATGTATATGTAAATGATTGACTCTGTGTACACACATACACACACACATGTGTGTGTGTACTTTTTTGTATATATACATAGTAGGCCATATTTTACCTACAAGAAACTCTTAATAGTAAAGAGTATAATAACTTCGAATACTACCACTATACATATACAAATTGCAGAGGTAGAAAACGAAAAGAAAAAGCTATATTATGGTGGATTGTGTGTATATGTGTGTATAAACATATATATATGCATATATATCTATGTATACACACATATACACA
>VDFB02172806.1:0-38276 GCA_007258455.2 Sequoia sempervirens | reverse complement strand
AGTGAATGAATGATTGTAGGGTGAAGCACCTTTTTTCTAAGAAATAGATGTTAATTACTTTTCTTTACATTTCTATACCAGGTTGATTACATCCTAGGTAAGAACCCATTGAATATGTCCTACATGGTAGGTGTGGGAAGCAAATACCCACAACAGCTTCACCACAGAGGGGCCTCCATTCCATCAATCCATGTGATGCCCAACAAGGTAGGTTGCAACGAGGGATCCTCAAAGTGGTACAACGAAGATTCAGCCAATCCCAATGTGCACATAGGTGCAGTTGTAGGAGGACCAGGTTCAGATGATAATTTCAGTGACAAGAGATCAGATTACAGCCATTTGGAGCCAACTACATACATTAATGCACCTTTGGTTGGCTCCCTCGCTGCCATGCTCTGACCCCATCTATATCTTAATGCCCACCATCAGAATGCGTATGTAGCTCATGATACTTGACTCTAATTACATCTTATGAAGCTCAATAGTTATAAAATAAATTTACTTTCAGAATTATGTTAATGTACCATACATTTTACTTTTGTCTATGTCATTGTAATGATGACCTCTACCTTGTAGAGGCTGAAGTGATGGGCGTTATTTATTGGGCGATGTCTATTTAAATATCCGAATGTATATTTAATGTCTTTATTAATTAATTGAAAATAAAAATGGATTGTTTTTATTTTTAATTAATTAACAATATGATCAAGATACATTATGATAGCTAGATAGACAGTACATACTCACTCAAACAGTGGTCACAAGGGTTCATCATGATCAATGGTGTCATAATGTTTTGAAGCTCCAGTATTACTACTAAAGCCTTTGAATTCTATGTTTAATAAAACAAATAAAATCTAAGTTCATCACCTTTGAATTATTTATGGGAAACTTGTTATTTAAAAAGAAAGTCTTTATTTTGATAAATTACCAAAAAGTTTTGAGCATCAATCGAGAGCAAGGAGCGTTGCATTATTGGTTATTATATGCTCAGAGAAATTTGGTAAACTAAGAACATATTAAACTCGTAGAGTTCATGAAGAGATAATTAACTCCATTTTCCCTGAGAATACGTATGATGTAGTAATGAATCTTCTTAATGTGAGATTTACATGTTTGTAGAATTGATAAGAAATATTTTAAGATAAAACCAAACAATTAAAAAATTCATTCAAGTTGGTTGCTTGCAATTAGTAAATGAGATTTCCATGCTAATTGATAGTATTATTATCTTTAATTGATGGTTTTATGTTATTTTTTATTCACATTTGTTATATATAGGATTACATCATCTTAATTTTTGTGAGGTTTTTTAAGTAGATGATTGAAATTTAGAGTTTTCAAAAAATACTATATTTTAATTTTTTAATATTTTAAATTATATTTTTGATAAGAGAAAAATTATAAAAAGATCATAATATTAGTTTAATATAAAATGATAAAAAATATTTAAGACACATAAAATCCAAAGAAAGGGGTTACAAAAATATATAGAAAACTTAATTTTCAATTCTTATATGAAATGAGAGGCTTTATTCTCAAATCAAGCTTTAATGAGTTATCTTAAAACATCTTATGAACATTCAATTTGGAAATAACACTTAAAGGAAGATGGATGAATCAATAATATTAGGAAAAATAAATAAAAAGTAATTGAATTGTAATCCATAAAATAAAATGATAAACAAAAACAAAATTGGTATTAAAAATATATAAGAAAGAAAAAACATGTCAAGAAATAAGTGGAACTTATGCTTAAGGATGTCAAGATGATGGGTTTTTACGAGTGGCTCAAACCCCATCCTTCACCTTTGTTTAGATTGAGGGTGTGTTTGTTGATTTCAATAGTTTCCCTTAAGATTATTTTCAAGTAAAGTGGCTAAGTCAAGAGGGATATGCTCTCTACTCTCAAAAGTACTCCACAAGGAAAATATCACAACAGATCCATGTTTAATGTCAATAATGTAAATTATTTGATCCCATTTTAAAATATATTAGTCAATTTCCTTAATGTTAGGGGTGTACATGAGCACTCTATCTTTCATATACTCTAGAATAAAAAAATATTCCTTTATGATCTTTCACAAGAAAGATAATATTATCATTTTCTTATGAGGTTGGAAAGAAGTCCTAATGCCTTTCTTCTTAATTTTTTTTGAGCTCTTGTTGGTTACAACTTCCACATAAGTAAGAAATGTCACAAAGATGTCAATGGAGCAATCAAACAATTTAAAACTTGCAAACCTTTTTGACTTGGTTATGGCTCTAGAGATGTGTTTCCTAGTATAACCAATTAAGTTAAAAAATATTAGTTTAGTGGGGTATTTCTAGCAAGTGTTTAAGGATACCTTATTTTTCGGAAGAATGGAAATAACATAAAGTAGAAGTTAGATAACTATGTGACTAGATTTTCCATACTCTTTTTAGACCATGGATCCATCAAGTTCCCTAAGGAGAAGAATGTGAAGGAAGGGTAATTTATTGTCATTGTTCTAGCTTCATCATAAATATATACACTCCACAGAATTTTTAAAATGGATGTGAAACTCTTCAAGTGTGCCATGGCCATATTTTCAGCTTAGGTATGTGTCATCCATGTAGTACCTTCACTATCTTTGAGAACCAATCCCTATGAGAGGTCATGTGGAAAGAAGTACCTAAGTCTATCAACCACACATCTTCTAATGGATTTGTTTCCAAAGCTACAAAAAAAGAATATACATCATCGCGAGAGGATGTTTTCAGAGTAAGAATCAGAGAAATTATTTTTACCTTTTTTTTCTTCTTCTCCTTGCACTCTTTACAGATATGACCAATTTTGTCACACTTCCAACATTTCACCTTAGACTTTCCAACAGACTTAGATCTCCTTGGAGACTTAGATTTAAAATTCTTGTCCTTTTTTTTTCCTTTCTCTTTTGATCTCTTGCGTACAGAAAGGGATTCCTTAGCCATCTCAAAATATTTTCTCCATATTTCTTTAGATAAAAGCAATGCAACCACCTCATCCATCTTGAACTTGGTAGTAATACTTCCAATAGCTATCGCCAAGTGATCCCATGAGTCCAATAAAGAACATTATAGAATCATGCAACAATTGTATTCTTCAATCTTATCACCAACCAACCCCAACTATGCAATAAGCATATTAAATGTATTTATCTGATCAGCAACATATTCTCCCTCTTCCATCTTCAAAGAATAAAGTTTATTTTGCAGGAATAACATGTTTACTAAGGAGTTAGCCTGATAAACATCTCCAGGTTTCTTCCAAAGATCTTTTGTACTCTTTTCTTCATGGAAATTTAGGAGAATTGAATCAGCCAAATAGAGTCTTATCAAACCCTTGGCTTTTCAATCCATCAAACCCTAATTTTCCTGATTAGTGTTGGCTAGTTTTATACTAGATATTGCATTCCATAGATCTCTATCCACAATATCATCTTCCATCTTGAGTTTCCACAACTCAAAATTATCATCGTTAAACTTATCTAATTTAATTCTATTATATGTGCTTGCCATATTTTTCCTACAATAAGGCTATTGAATCTTCTTCTACAAAAATCCCACTAAAAATATATTAGCACAAAAATATTTCAATCCACCAATGAAATCAAGGCTAGCCAAGCTCTGATACCAATTGAAAGGAAGTTGAGTACATAGAAACAAATCCCTACACCAATCTAACAGAGGAGAGGGTTGCAAATGATTCTTCAAACCCTTTAACTATTGCAACAATAAAATTATTGGACATAAAAAAATTAATTAAGAAATTAAACAATGAAAACATAACACATGAATTTTATGTGAGAAAACCCTTTCGAGAAAAAAACACACTCCATACACCTAGCTCAATTGTAGATTATTCAATAAAATATGGACTACAATGCAATATAAGAGTTGATGCTCTTCATGAGTTGTCAACAGTACAATCAAAATCTAGAATAATTTTGAGAGAATAACAGTAGCTCAAGAAAAATTTAACTTGTCATAAAACTAAGGTAACATAATAAGTATATATAGATGTGCAAGGTAGGTGCCCAAAAAATTATCCCCTATCTTTTGCAAATCAAAAAACTACAAAAGCTCAAAAAGCATGAGCTTTAAAATCAGCCTGCTAAATCAAAATAACCTTATCCTCGTCTTGGGTGCCCATATCCAATAAAATTATCTTATCTATATCCAAACAATATTGTATCCATATCCTGGGTGCCAAAAATAGATAAAGCCAAAAAACAACTTTATTCCTCTTTAGTTCTGATATAGTAACTACTAGTTGGGACTCCCAAGTCAATATAGGAATTTCCAAAATAGTTTTTCACCAATATGGAAACATGTGACATCATCCTCCTATAAAAGAAGACCTCCTAAAGTCAGCACCAACTTACTAAAATATATGGTTCAATGCCATATGTCATCACCTATCATGTAGGATACCATCTCAATAATAGGACCCACAAAGTGAATTACAATTTAGTAAGTTTAATACATTAGGATAAATTAATATGCACCTAGTAATCAATTAATTTAATGTTAGGAATCAAAGGTTGAGACACCTTAATCCCAACAAAAACCCAACATCAATGTAATCATGACATCAACCGAATGAAGATGTCACCATGTATAGATTGTGATTTTTGTAGATCTTATGCATGCTACTACATTTACGGAATTTCAACTTGTTATATTGCATTTGTAGACTTTCAGCTTTGTACTATATTTTTTCATTTGTGGGTGATCCCACAATAGTGGTTTAAAATTTTTGGCCAAACTGGACACTGGAATTATTTTTTTAAACTAAATCTTCACTTTTGGGCACCTATAACAGCTAAACCGTGAGAAATTTGAAGATGATGCAAACTAGATTTTCGTGACATTTTGTTTGTATATTCTAAATATATTTTTTTCAAAAATTTTGGAATTATATTGCACTTCTTTTTCCATCTCCCTCGAAAACTCCTTTTTTTTAGAAAACAACATTTTTAAAAGTGAAGCTCACCGTATAATGCATAACTTTTTTTCCATGAAGGATAAAATTCTAATTCTTTTGAATTTAGATTTGTAACTCTAATATCTAGTGCTTCCACTTGGTTAGATAGTTTTTATTGAATTTTTTTTCTTTAATCAAGTTTCGAAGTCAAACCAATTATAATTTAGACATTGTGTGACCGTATAACGCGTAACTATTTTTGTGTATAAAATTTTTTTTTTTTTTGTTGGATCAAGAACTTCAAAATCTGTTGTACTCATATTTTTAATTTTTTTTTTATAATCTGCTATTTTTCCACATGTGCAGAACAAAGATCTTGATTTTCGGTGAAAAACCTACATTCACAAGAAATAAAAAATAAATATAATAATCAAATTAAATTTAATTAAAATTATACTTTTTTGGAAGCTTATAATAAGGAATACATAGTTACAAAAAATAAATTTTAAATGAATTCATTTGATCCCCCAAAAGGTAAATCAAAAGTGGTTTTTTATCAGCATTTTGATAGGTGTAAAGGAGACTCCATTATAGGTATGGTTTAAAACTAGCAAGGGTTCTATCCAAGGGGGCTTGGTCTAAGGTAGTTTGATCAAACCCTCTTCAATTGGAATCCTTTAAATGGAACTTTTCAAGGCTTAAATCATTATATTTTCTAAAAATATGTGATTTCAACAAAAATCGGGATCTCCTAGAAAGTGTAAACCACTATTGTGGCAGCACCCTTGTAGAATGGTTCAATTTTTGTAACGGTCAAGATTTGTTTCAATCTAACTTCCTAGCCACCAAAGTATAAATGGAGATTGATAAATTCTTGGGGGTTAGCTAGCAGAGAGGGAGATGGTTCTTCATTGGATAAAAGGTGATAGAGACATATAGAAAGGCCATGAGGAGAAGGCCAAATTGATAATGTGAGCACAAATGTGTTTAATGTCTTGAAGTAGAACTTTTTTTCTAACAAAAATATTGTATTCATTCAAAGAGTTAATTAAATTAATTATTTTTTTCTTTTTTTCATTTTTCTTTAGTTGTGATGACAGTTGTGTGGGCTATGTGATCAACCTACCTAATAGATTTCCCTAATCCCATCTACATCATATGGTATCAAAGATAAGTTCATGTTGGGATGTGTTGAGGAGAGTATTGAGGAATTTTGTTGGTTGAGATTGAATAAATTGAGATGGGTTGTGTATTTGGGTGGTTGTGTTTAGAGAGCTCTAATATTTTGTTGCAAGTATGAAGGAGTCTTATAACTATAGAGAGTTTGTAGGGATGAGATTTTGTTGACTATTCTCCAACAAAGAATGAAGCTAGGTAGAAGGTGTACAACTTCCTCCACTATGGAAAAGTTGGTAGAGGTGGTTTTAAGATTTGCATCTTCTAGGGTTTATATTAAGTAGTGGATAGGTGTGTGTGTGTGTCAGAGAGTTTTGTTGCAGATTATAGATTGTGTATGAAGATGTCAAGAAAGAGAAAGAGTATAATTTTAGCCTTGTTGAAAGGTGTTAATAATTAGTTCTTACAAGAAAATAAGAAACATACAAAGCTAGGATTAATAATATGAAGAGGATTTTGAAGGGTTTTAAGAGACCAAGATGGAAATAAAAGAGGAAATAAGAGCAGAATATGGGTAAGCTAGAGCCTCATTATTTCTCTAATAATGATATGTGTAGGAAAGGATGAAGAATATGAAATTATAGCATTTATGTGTCCTTTGGAGGACAGGGAGGTGTTGATAAATGTAGTACAACAAAGAATGAAGAAGATTTTTGTCATGCAAGATGAAGAAGAAGATGAGAAGGTAAAAGGTATGGTTACAACTATTGAATTTGAAACATATGCAGATGTAGAACGATGTGAAGTAGAGGAAAAGATAAGTGCAAATATATTTTATCCTTTGGAGGAAATATTGGTAAATTTAGAAGATGGTGAGAGTGTAGCAACAACATGTTTTGGAAAAGGCATGAAGATATTGACAATAGAGGATTTGAGTAGAGAAGAAGTTGTAATAGGGAATGATAAGGAAGGAGCTGTAGCAAAAAAGTTTCCAAAAGTAGTGTTTAATTGTTTTGAATTTTGTAATAATGTTGATTTTTATACATATGAGGTGATGAGAATAGAAGAAGAGATGAAGGAAAGGGAAGAGGGGAGTTCTTCTAGCCAAATTTTGGAAGAGGATAAGGAAGAAGTACAACAATGTACATGTTTCAATGGTGTAATTCATTTTAGGTCGTTTAACAACCTAGAAGGGTGATTATGTCATCCAACTCCATTTTGTGAGACCAAGATCACAAAATTATCTTATCTTGGGTGTCTAATGTACAAGCATCCTAGGTGTAAGGGAAATCTTATGTCAACCCAAAAAAAATCAATTAAGTTATGATTTGTTTGTGTTGATTTTGGTTGTTGCTTCAAGAGGATTTTTAGAGATAGCTTTTCCAAATTAATAACATCAACTTGTAGAACAGCCTAATGGGTATCTATAGTTTGGATTTGGTGAATATTGAGAAAAATTTGGATAAGTTATGACCTTGTGGGATATTGGTCTACTACAAGACTTGAAAAAATTTTGGTCTACTACCGAACATGTGAGTTTTTGATCTGTAGTTGGCCCTTGCAAAGATTTCTTCCTAAATCAAACCATTTACAATCAATTCCAATGTATTTTCTTATGCAACCGACACCGATGGGTTTTTTTCTTTTTTGCAAGAATTTATCACCCATCTGACTCCTTTGGGAACTCCACATCCATTTGAAGTTTGCAAGTTGCACATGACAATCAATATTTTTAGATAAACTCAAGTGAACTAAATATCTCAAATTTTAATCAATTGGTTCAAAAGAACAATTTCAACGATGTCATCAACATGATATAAGCATGACATAAACAAAATGATGATGTCACCATGTATGAATTGCAAAGTTTTGTTGCTCAATAAAACATGTAGAATTTCTTGTTTGAAACATTTGTTTGCAGATCTTCTACTTGCTATTGCATTTGTGAACTTTTATGTTTCTATTGCATTTGTGAACTTTCAACTTTCTATTACATTTATTTGAAATTATTTTATTGTTGTAATGGCTAGGATTTGGTTCAATTTAATTTCCTAACCACCAAAGGATAAATGGAGACTGATCATACATGCTTGAGGGATTAGCCATCAGAGAGGGAGATGATTCACCATTAGAGAAAGGGTAATAGAGACAAAGAGAAAGGCCATGAGGAAAGACCAAATGGATGTTGTGACCAAAGATGTGTTTAATGTCTTGAAGTAGAAATTTTATTTTTGATGAACATATTGTATTCATTCAAAGAATTAATAAAATCAAATAGATTTATTGTTTTGGTTGTCATTCATTATGATGTGAGTTGTGTGGGATACATGATAGAGTTTCTTGACAGGGTTCCATGATCTCCTTTTCATCAATTAATGGTTGTTAAAAGTCATCGTGTTGTAATTAGATTGGAGAGATGAAACTAAAAGTCTTAAAAAATGGAATCTTAAGACATTTCAAGTGGCTTCATCTTTTTCTTTATCTTTATGGACTAGCTCCTAAACCTACATCATATTTGAAGAAACATGTGGGATTCTAAGATTGATCAAATTCTAGGATTAATTGGTTGTACTGTTGATATTGACACTCAAATGGCCATTGATCACATAGAGTGCCCACATGACCATTAGACCACACTTTGGGAGATGTATGAAGAATCGAATGAATCTCCACTCCAAAAGGATCCTATTATAAATTATCTTGTTCCACTTGATTTTTTCAACCACGTGATAATAAAAAATTTGTAGTGCTTACTAAATGGGAATAGCTTAAACATCATGGTGACATAAATATTTCTATAAATTGTCCTTCTCCTCCTATAGATACTTAAACTTGTGTGAATCCTAATTTAGATTTAGATGGTTCATCTTCAATAGCTACAATTCAACATCTTAGGGATAAGGACTCTAATAATCTACCACTAGGAAATATATTAGGTATTCACACTTGGGCATATTATGTAGACACATCATTCAAGGATGACCAATCTAGTCAAATGGCATGCATTAAGATTCCATCCTCATATCTTTTTGCTTCTTATGAGACTATTGTTGCTACATCCGTGAATTCTAATTATTTAGTGTAGCAAGACATGTATCATCTTTCATATACAACTACTTGGGATAAGTACTTGATAAAAATTGCAGGTTTGTTTCATGATTCCTATCCTATAAACTTGGAGGAAATTTTTGAGGATATACATATCCTCTTTTATGTTAACTAATATGGATTTGCATCATCTTATTGAAATGTAATGTTGAAACTCTTAGACTTCTTGTTCTTTCTCTACCTACTAACTTATCACGGTTTAGAATTGATTTGGATATCTTTGAGCAACATTTGGAGGAGGGATCCTTGTCTTTGGATTATCTTTTACATTCCTTTTCACAATGTTTTGGATTGCCACCTTCTTTAGTGTGGCCTAGAACACCTTATTCAAGTGTGTGATACCTTTCAACACCACCATGGAGACACCTAACCAAAGTTTGAAGATATCACACATCTTGATCTTTCCTCCCTCATATTCCTTTCAAGAATAAGAGGATATCTTGCATACATTTTTGGTTTTGTTTCTTCCTAAGGACTAATTTTGTTTGATGGGATTATATTATCTTCAAATTTTATTATTAGGCATCTACAATCGCTACATGAGATTCTACCTTGAGGGGTAACTACATGGTTTCTCTTCTTCTCTCTTCTAAGGGGACTTTTTCGTCACATGGTATTTTATTCTTCTCATACTTTTGGGGAACATCTTGTGTTTTCTCATTTTTAGAGAAGAGATTTTTCCTATATATTTTTCTCCTTTTCTTTGTCTATAAGAGATTCATTTGTACATGGATACCTAACATGGCCTTGTAGATAGGACTCATCATAACATCATTGCATCTTTACATTTTTCTCATTCTCCCTAAGCTACACTTAAGGAGGTGTTAATGTGAAAGGATATATTACCTTTAACTAGTTTACCTCTTAGGTCCTATTCACACTAGTTTATTTAAGTTTACTTAGGGAAATCTTACGGCTTTATCATTTTTTGTCTCAAGTAATGAAATTAAGACACTTTGCACAATCTTATGTTATCTTATGTTTCACCTTGGCCTATATAACTGAGGGATTCTCATTGTAATCCATGATAATCAATCAAATTCGTGTACACATATTGTACATTTGTATCCATTGATAGAATAGAATTGTTCTCTTGTGTTCTCTCTTATGCTTTCATTGAAGCTCCTAGTTCTTGGGTGGCTATCTTTATATAGCCAAATCTGACTACAACAAATCCCTATGATTTGCTCCATTTTTTGCTTCCACCCACTGTTTTAATGTATTTTTTGCCAATTTTTTTTAAAACGTCGGCGCTATTTATCGGGATGGCGCTATTTTTGGTGTTTATTTGTGCTAACTAGGACAAGTTGGTGCTAATTTTGGTGCTACTTTTTCCCCGACATTAGCGATGTCCTTGGCGCCGATATTGGCTTCGAGTGTGACGCCATCGTTAGCACCGCATTTGGCTCTGAGTTTAGCTTCGAGTTTAGCGCTACTTTGAGCTTCAATTTTAGCTTCAAGTTTAGCATCAGAATAGACACCCCTATATCGAGGAAAGAATCACTTATGTCACATCGACAAGGTATATCTACAAGTACTCGGCGAAACACAACTCTTGGATATAACAAAGTAATGTCAATGAGACATTGAGATATCAGTAAGACAAATAAGATTGTCTCATCGACACTCCTCAAGTAATGATCAAAAGCATACACCACTATACCGTCGGGCAGGTGAGCAACATATGCGGTAGAGCGGTATACACCGCAACCCCGAAACAAGAAGTCTTGAGCAAGGCGATAGTGCAGTAAACAATAGAAGGGAAGGGGAAAACACCACCATACAGCAACGATAATCACAATTCTCCCCTACATGGCAGAGTTACACCGATATATAAAGAAATACTGCCAAAGGAAAATATCGATGAGACACTGGCATATCGGCAAGAGGTATTAACTTGTCTCATCGACACCGGCAACCAATAGCAAAGGAACATAAGATCTAATGTCTAATAGACATTGAGATATCGGTAAGGAAAATAAGATTGTCTCATCGACACTATTCAAGTAATGATCAAAAGCATACACCACTATACCGTTGGGAAGGTGATCATTATATGCGGTAGAGCGGTATACACCACAACCCTACAGCAGGAAGCCTTGACCAAGGTGGTAGTGTGGTAAACATAAATAATGGAAGTGCAGAACAATGCCATACCGCAGCGGGTATAATAAGAGACGGCGATAGTACGGTAATCGTGGCATCATTACAATTTATAGCACTAAATGCAGCAAATCACGTCAGTAACAATCCATTTGAATAAATCATTTGAATATAGCCCGCCAAAATACTCTAAAACTCTAATAAGCATACTGTAAAATTTTCATTGAAATCTTATTTTCAGGCATAGCCCGCCAAAATGGAGTTTTCATTTTAATAAACATACAATAAAACCTTTGTTGAAACCTTATTTTCAAGTGTACCTTGCCAAAGTGGAGAAGTGTTACAGTAAAGAATGACAGAGAATTGTAAGGAGATGTGCATGATAGGAGGCATAGGATTCATTGATGCTTATCTCATTCCTGCTCTGATCAAGGGTTACAATGTTCACGCTACTGTTTGTAATCCAGCTATTTAATTGACATATGTTTGCATGATCTCAAATTCCTTCAGATGCTTTTGAAGTATCAATGTATCCTATATAGGGTTTAGGATGACTTCTTTTAATTTAAAAAAATAAATTAGATGCTTTTGAAGTATCAATGTGTCCTATATAGGGTTTAGAATAATTTATTTTAATTTAAAAATAATAATTAAATGATGTATTTTCCTGTGTTTAGATAATGTGGAGATCTCATAAATCTATCCTAGCACACTGTCCTCTTTCGCACTGTGTTCATTACTCCAGCTGCTAGGGTTTTGCATTTGGCATCTTTAATATCTTCATGATAGTGGCTTTTAAATAGATCTCAGTCTTTACTTTAATCTTTATCATGGTAACCCTTGAGTTCCATAATCCACCTTCAATCTCTTCTAAGAGTGTTGTCTTAAACTAGAATGCATAGTATGCATATAAAACAACTCCTTCATACCTACCATTGTTCCAAACCACCACTCACCGCCTTCCTTAAAATGTTGCCTCCATAAGAACAATAGCATGTTTTAAAATCATGATTGCTAGTGATTGACCATTAAGGTCACTACTTTCATCAAGATATAATGAGTTTTTTGTCTTCAAACTTAAGGCATTATGCAAAATAACATTGTGAATTGTTTGTTGTGTACAATATGATTTTCTTGCACATTTACTGCTTTGCTAACTACCTTTAAGACTGGATATTGCACCATCAGTTGCAATCTCAAACAACTCACTCACTGTCACTTGAAGATTCCTTTCATGAGCATCCTTGTATAAAATCAAACTATGCCCTATAGACTGCCTACTTACTTACTAGTATAGGGGACTCATTGTTTCATGGTATTTTGAGTTTTATTTAGAAGGGGTTAATATGTGGCATTTTTGTAGGAAGAATAGATTGTGATGCAACGTTTGGGTATGGACAATTCAGGCAAAATTGGATTGCTATCGGTGTCATAACCAGGTTGGATTGTACCTTGAGTTGGTCTAAAAAACTTACAGGTGTTTTCGTTCGGGAGCAGAACCTGAGTATAGGAATTTCCAAATATCTTACAGAGGAAGTTCCTACATTCTAAAGATAAAATCATAAACTTGCTTATCCAGTTTCTGATCCAACCTGAGATCTTTAATATCTGATAGAAAAAGTTTGTACATTCTAAGATAAAATCATAAATCTGCCTGTCTTTATACAATCGCTCGTTTGAATTGTTTCTTTAACAATTTTAGGGCCACGTCCACGTACATATCTTATTTTTCTAGTTGAATGCTTAGGCTCTACATTTGCTCCAATCTCCATATATCAACTTTTTGGTTTTTTGGGCTATTGGGCTTAGTGGTTTAATTTCTCTTGCAGCTTGGCATCATTGTAAAGGGTTTTGGGGCCCCTTCAAAACCTGTTTTTCCTTATCAAAAACTAATTCAATCTAATTTTCTACTGTACAATTGTTTTTTATGTGCTTTTTAGTTTTTGCATGTGGATTACCCTCAGAAAGAGACTACTTATCTTTTCTTAAATGAAGCCTTTACATTCCCTATCTATGAAAGGATTTTACTGCTTGACAACAAGTTCATGAACTTCATACAAATTAAGATTGGTGTAAAAGGTCATCCCCGCAAATGTTGCTTGGTCTAGAATTACAATGGAAAATAAAAAAGCTTGCTAGGAGAATAAAATAGGTTTTCAATTGTCCAAGTACAACATAATTTCACTGAAGCATTTCAAAGTTTAGGCATTTGAGATTCATGGAAAAATTAAACACATTTATGAAAATTAATAACATTTGATTTTCACAGTCCATGATAGTTATGTAAAAATTTGCACAGTTTATCCATGATTAATAACATTCGATTTTCATAGTCCATGATAGTTACAAAGATAAAAGTATGCATCATAACATAAAATTAAATTATTAGAACTAAATCTTTAATTTAATCTATTAGAGCTAAACTCTTTCTCATCTAAAATTTTGAATATTGTATTATCCATGATCCCAGCATGAACGCACTTTGGAAAGAAGTGTTTGAATAGAAATACACTTCTTGGTAAAATTTTAGTTTCTATCATGAAAGGGGTAAGTCACTAAGTGTTACAATACCTTAACAACCATAAGTAGGGTGTAAGTTTGAATGTCATTCTATACAATATTCTCATTATTGCAACTGTATTTATTTAAATATAATTTTAGGATAAACTCTAATTACAATTTGAATTGTTAAAGTGTTAAATTATTTTTTTTCAAAAGTGATCTTCAACCTTTTTAAAGATTCCTATAGATGATATTTTTCACATGGGAAGAATTTAAATTTATCCTAAAAATTGTAAATAAAAGAAGAGCCAAATAGAAGTGCAAAAAATAGAGTATAAAACAGATAAGAAAAACAATAAAGATGTGACACCAGTATTTATCATGGTTCACAAAAAAATATCAAAATAAATTTAGTGCTTAATCAATGTTGTCTCATCTATTTCCACCCACTTTCCTCTCAACGATTTAGTATTTTTACGCCGTCCACGTCCTCTCTCCATGGCCTCTGTGAATAAAATGCTGCCACAGAAGCTTTCACGACACTACTGCTGAGAAGGGAGAAGCAACTTGCAGGACCGTGGTAAAAACTGCATCTACCACATCGAGCTGATGAAAGAGCCGCAGGATGGTGGTGGTCACCACACTACCGCACGCCAATGGTAGAAATAATGCAAGACCACGATAAAACGTACAATGATAAGCGCACTTGGCACCGCCTTAAGCACCCCAAACTGATTACATTAATAGCCAAAATTTGACACTCAAGCTAGCGTTAACGAAGAAATCAGACAGCAAAAAAGGGAAAAACGTCGCGCGAAGGAAGAAATCAAAATCAAAAATTTTAAAATTTCCCGCATGAAGGAAGAAATCAGACGACATAAAAGGGAAAAATGTCGCACGAAGGAAGAGAGTAGGGCGCTACCAGCAACTAAAGAGATCACAAAGATAGGATGCACAAAGGAAGTCTAGTGAGGAGAGTATGCAGGTATTTGAATTTGTTCATAATATTATATCAAATTTATTAAACGATATTTAAATTGTTTTTTTCTTCGATCGGTGATAATATTTTTATTTTATTTAATATAAATCAATATATACAAAGCTCCAAATAAAAATTTCTTCTAGCACCATCACATCATGTCTGTTAAAATAGAATAAAAACCTACGGATCAAAAAGCCCTACCGCAACTGCCTGAAAACTATCCAACTAACTACTAACCAAACACCAGCTATTTACAGTATCAAAACCAAAAACAGGGCTTAACCCCTTAAGTTTATACATCAACATCTAGCTTAAACACAGTAAACAAGTTTACGTGGAAGTTTCAGAAGCACTACCTAGATGCAATGGGCACATTTCCGCGAGCGACTTCACATTCTTTCTTGGATGCAAACCCTTCTTCTCACACAACTCCTCTCTGGTGATGGCTTTGAGTCCCGCTATTATCTTTGTAGTCTCCATTAATTCAACACACAGTTTCAAAGCTTGCCACCCCCATTTCACACCCTCTCTCCACACGGCTTTGGTTCTTCCTTTTGTCCACCTAATGAAAGGGTGATTTATCTCTGCTACTTTTGGGTCCACACCTTCCATGCCTTCACTCACAAATCCTTTTCCCGGTACAACCCTTTCCAAGATACTCTCCATTTTCACTAAGAAATCCCTATGCACCAACGCTTTCATCACTTTCCTTACAACCTCCACCGACTCTCCTAAGTTCAGTCCCCACGCCATGATCAGAGAGTATATATCCATATTAGTTTGATATTTGTGCTTCAAATTTTTGAAGCCATTACCCAGAATGATTTGCATAGATTGTGTCACCTTCACATCCTTGTACATGAACAAGCCACGCAGTCTCTTCATCATCACTTTTCCATCAAAAGGATCCAATTTCCTCCTCGCTTTCAGAGTTAAGTTGGCCTCCATTTCTTCTCTGGTACATTAGCCACCAGACTACTTCACAATGTTGTCCTAACACTCTCCTTACTCCCGCAAACCAAGAAGCATCGAAGGAAATGCAAGAAAAAACTTCATTACATAACAAATTGTCAGAAAACTTCATTTAATGTCGAACATACATCCAACGCTGGCAAAAAGAGCTAATTCTTCAATAATTTGTAAGTATATTTAATATGTTAAATGATTTTTCTTTTATTTCCTTGGAAAAAGTAAATGATTGCATATTAATTAGTTTAAAAGTAAATGATTGCATTTTGGCTTTGGCTTCTAATTCATCTCATGTTTTACCTTCCTCCTCTTCAGAATCTTCTTTTTTTTCTTCGTCCTCCTCTAACTCCATAAGAGATTCATCTTCTGAACCTTCCTCATTTGATTTTGATTCCTCTTCTACATCAGAGGGTTCATATCCTTGATCTGACTCTTCTAAATTATTAGAATCAGAATCACTAGCTTCCATATTCAAAAATTCCCAACCACCATCTTCAATAAATTTATTTGGATCATTAGTAATACTCTTCAAAATTGGCCGCCAGTTCAAGTTCATTCTGCTTTCATAATACTTTATATCCATGCAAAGCCAAGCTCTCTAAATGGTATATCAAACTCTAATTCAAAATATTTTAGATGAGGCTGCTCCTATAGCTCTCTTACTCGCTTACAAAATCCTTGAAACTCTAACTTCTTAACATTCAAAAGATAAATGAAATGTCCTCAACACCCAGTAGAGCTATCCAAAAAAGCTAACTAAAAGCTACCTAGTTTTTTAGTTTAATAATTTAATTATAAAGTTTAAACTTTGAGTGTTAATTTTTTTGTGTTATTGGCTTACTGTAGGTTGCAACATTATTTAATATTTATATCTATAAATTGTCTCTATCACATTAATAGTGTGTCAAAATGGAAAGGAACTTGTTGGAAGTAGTATGCTCTAAATTGCCAATACTTAGTGAATCTAGATCCATAGTTAGTAATGTCCAAACAAAACTTGTCCCAGTAGCCATAGGGAAATGGGAAAATTTAATGGGGGAAATGGGCATGGGGGAAGGCTTAGGTAATCATCTGACGGTATGATAGCCTCTTACGTAGCCCATTGATTATTACCCATTAACTTTGCTCATTTCCTTATGGTTGCTAGGAAAATTTTTGTTTGGACATTAGTAACAATGGATCTAGATTCACTAAGTATTGGAAATTTAGAGCATACTATGGTTCCGCCTCTAATAATGAATATGATAAAGAGTGATCCACAATAGTAGCTTTACAATTTTGGCCAAAATTTGGACATAGAATTGTATTTTTAACTAAAATCTTCACATTTGGGCACCTATAGCTAAGTGAGGAATTTGAGATGATACAAACTAGAGTATATCCCATTTGTTTGTAGATTTATAAAAATGTTTTTTGAATTTTTGGGAATCAGGTGCACTTCTTTCCATCTCCGCGAAAATTGGTTTTGAAACAGCATTTTTAAAAGTGGCACACCATAACACAGCTTTTTTTTTCAATAAAGGATAAAGATTCTAATTCACCAGAGTTTAGATTTATAACTCCGATATCTAGTACTTCCACTTAGTTAAAATAGTTTTTTAGTAGATATTTTTCTTTTAATCAAGTTTGAAGCCAAACCAATTCCCAATTGATTATATACGTAAATCTCAGCGTAACTTTTTTTTCTATATTTCCAATTTTATTTTATTTTTATGTTGGATCAAAGACTTCAATATGGTACACTCATATTTTTCAAATTATTTTTTGATAATACGCTGCTTTCGCATGTACCCGAAAGCGAGAGACCTTCATTTTCGATGAAAACCTATATTTTAATAAAACTAAAAACAAATAAATAAAATTAAACATATTAAAATTATATTCATTAAATTAAGCTCATTAGAGACTACTGATTCAGTTGGCTTTTGAGAGTCTCCTCCATTTTTCATCCCTCAACTCTGAGCTTCATGGCAGTAAAAAAGTCAGGAACTTGTTCAGAAACATTTCAAAAATCAAGGAGGATAAAACAGAACAAAGTTCTAGTGAACCCCTACAGAAATCTGATGAACCAAGAGTTCATTAGACCCCTTCAATATCTACATTTTCTTTTATTTTTGGGTGGGAAATGTGGGCCCAGTAATTAACAAGTTCACTCGAACACTAGTTTGGTCGAACCCCTTTTTGGTTTAGTCGAACTTGTAGGTTCATTCGAAGCCCTAAAACCAATTTTTTTGCCATGGGTTCATTTTTTCTTAGTTTTCCTTCCTCCATCAAATTGTAAACCACAATTGTGGCTTCACCCATAGAGACAATTTATAGTTATAGATATACTTAGTATTGGCAATTTGGAGCTTAACACTTCTACATTTCTTTAATCAATTTGGAGCATAAGAGGGTGATCCCAAATAGTGGTTTACAATTTTTGGCCAAACTGGACACTGAAATTATTATTTTTAACTAAAACTTCACATTCGGGCAGCTATAGCGGCTAAACCGTGAGGAATTTGAAGATGGTGAAAACTAGAGTCTCATCAAATTTTGTTTGTAGATTCTAAAAATATTTTTTTCAAAATTTTTGGAATCAAATTGCACTTCTTTTTCCATCTCCCATGAAAATTGATTTTTTTTAGAAAACAACATTTTAAAAAGTAGCTGCTTGCCGTATATCATAACTTTTTTCCATGATGGATAAAATTCTAATTCTTTCAAATTTAGATTTGTAACTCTGATATCAGTGATGCTTCCACTTAGTTAGATAGTTTTATTGAATATTTTTTCCTTAATCAAGTTTCAAAGTCAAACGAATTACAATTGAGACATAAAGCGACACGTACTTAGTAACTTTTTATGAAATGTAAATTTTTATTTTTTATTTTTGTTGGATCAAAAGGACTTCAATATCTAGTGCACTCATATTTTTCAAAAAATTGATATTCTTCTATTTTCCCACATGTGTGAAGAACAAAGAATTCATTTTAGATGAAAACCTATGTTTAATAAAGAGCTTAAAAAACAGATACATATACAAAGGCAAAACATATTAAAATTATATTTAAATTTGGATGGCTTGTTATGAGGAATACCATAATCATTTTGAAATAAATTTTAAATGAATTCATTTGATCCCCAAAGCTAAATCAAAGAAGTGATTTTTTTCTTGACATTTTGATAGGTGCTAAAGAGGCATTTGTATGGTATGGTTTTAAAACTAGGCGGAGTTCTATCAGGGTTTTGATCTAAGGTGATTTGATCAAACCTTCTTGATGGAATCCTTAAAATTAAGACTTTTTGAAGGCTTAAATCATTATATTTTCTAAAATATGTGATTTGGAATTCAAAATCCGTTCCTCTGAAATTGTAAACCACTATTGTAAGCCGGCACCCAAGACTAAGACTACTTAAATGACATTGCTTGGCAGGAAAAAATTTATTAAAGGCATAATAAGTGGAAATATGCACTTATGTATGTATGTTCAGCCAGGCTAAAATTTGTGTTTATACTTGGTGATCAATGCTTATGGCATGTATGTGATCAAATTTTCTTCTATTTAATGATATTATTATGTATTTAAGGTCTGTTTAATAAAGGGTGTATGAAACAAGTTTTAAATCCTTAAAAATCTTTAAATTTCTAGGGTTTTTTCATTTTGCCGAGTCCACGCTGAGTCCGGGCGCCGAGTCCTCGAGTCCCCGAGTCGAGTCACCCTAGCCAAGTCTTAGGCGAGTCTGAGTCTCGTTAATATGGTTGTGATACAAACAAAAGGTGCTTACACATTGGCTGAATATATCCTCATCAAAATGACCAGAAAGAAATTTCAAATTTGTAAGTAAACTTTGACAGTCAAGAAAAACAGTCATAAAAATTGGAAGTAAACTTTGGAAAAAATTTAGGTGAACTTAAATTATAGTTCATCTGACTGTATGCCTCTTGGCAGACTTTAGGATCTTCGCTCCTAAAGTTTGGACCACATCCATTACCTCCACATAAAACTAGACATCCTTGGTCTTCTTTGTTCCAACGCCATGATATGGTTATGCAAATGAAAATGAAGTAAAGTAATCATCTCCTTCTTCACTAGCTAGAAGAATGCATGCTTAGTGTTTTGATACATGATATCAGCTCTCTCTTCTGCTCTCATGGTTGAATATCAAAATCCTTTATGGTGGGCCTTTAGAGTTACAGTCATCTTTCATCCTCTTCCACCAAATGTTGGCATGATCCACACGTTTGCCAGCCTAATTGTCTTTTATTTTGAAAGTTGAAGTTTCTCCTGAGTCACCAGTGTAGCTCTCTCTTCCTTTTCAGACTCTTTCATTGCTACAGATCGTTTCTAGGATTTAATCATTTGTACCACATGGTTGATGTGCTTTGAATCCTTGCATCTAAATGAAATTTCCTTAACATAAATACTGCTAGGGAATTTCAATGTTGTCATTGTAGTTGGCATTAAAGTTGGTACCTGCAACATTAAAAATTATCCTTATATAAGAATTCCCCCCATCTTGTTGGCTTGTAACACTCTTGATGGTGGCTACATGAAATATGATTCTGATTCCTCTTCTACATCAGAGGGTTCATATCCTTGATCTAACTCTTCTGAATTATTAGAATCAGAATCACTAGCTTCCATATTCAAAAATTCCCAACCACCATCTTCAATAAATTTATTAGGATCATCAGTAATACTCTTCAAAATTTTCCGCCAGTTCAAGTTCATTATGCTTCATAATACTTTATATCCATGGAGTTCAGTCATTCCTTGATGCCATCAAGTGAAGATTGAGGAATGGTATCAAAGAGGAGTCCCTCTCTTGTTGTTCTTCCTCAATTTCATTAGGATCATACATTGACCTTCTTGCCCCTCCTAAAGTTTGGACCACATCCATTACCTCCACATAAAACTAAACATCCTTGGTCTTCTTGGTTCCCATGCCGTGATATAGTTATGCAAATGAAAATGAAGCAAAGTAATCATCTCCTTCTCTATTGGCTGGAAGAATGCATGCTTAATGTTTTGATACATGATATTAGCTCTCTCTTCTGCTCTCATATGTTGTAATATTAGATATATAACAGAAAAATAAATTATTGCATGAAATAAATAATAACTTTTCATTTTAAATATTATTTTTTTGTAGAACGGAGTCTTCTAGAGATCCGAGGTGATCCTCAGCATTAGATCCACAAAATGTGGTTTCACAGCCACGTCCCCAGATCACACTTGGGGAGGATGATGATGGCCATGGAATCACGTAATACGAGGAAGACTAGAGGCGATGGTGTCAATGATGATGATGATGTTGGTGATGATGATGATGATGAGGCAATTGGTGATAGTAACCGGTGACATTCATGATCATATAGACTACATCATGGATCATTGTTGATATATCGTTATGATGACTCTTTTCATGATTACTATCATATGTATCATTTTCATGGCCTACTGTACTATATTGTTGAGTTGTATCATATTGACATGTATCATTTTCACTATATCAGTTGGACATGTATCATCTTCCTTGTATCAATTTAGTTATAATTTATCAATTTTATTTATATCATTTATACATGTATCATTTTCACTTGTGTTGATTGTTGGACATGTATCATTTTGACATGTTTTTGATGTATTGGCATATTTGACTTTCACTTGTTTTAGTTATATATGATGATGATCTTATCAATATTGACTTGCCAATTTATATATATTAAAAGTGGTCGATGATTTTTGGATGGATATTTATCAAGTATGATGATTTTAATTTACTGCTTAGGATGGATGTTATCAAATTCAATTAAATTATAGATATTTGACTCACTTGTTTTAATTATAGATGATGATCTTGTTACAATAATTATATTGTTATTTAAACATATGAGTTAAATAATTAAATTACTTACTCTATAATCATATGAGTTATTTAAGAGGCATGATACATTTAACTAATTAAATTGAAATAAAACATATTAAATTAATAAATGGAAGCAAAACAAAAGGAAACGTTTAAGAGCAAAAGGGAAGCAGTGGGAAAGAAATGAGCTAGGGAAGCAATCTTGGGAGGCGATTTGGAAGCAAAGCTGGGAAGCAAAACTCTGGGAGGGACAGACTAGAAGAAAAACTGGGAGGCAAAAGCCGGAGATAAATCAGGCTCAATGGGAGAAACAAAGTCGGGAAACAAACAAACAAACCGAAACAAAAGCCAGATAAACAGGAAACAAAATGGAGCTCAAAACCGACTCATGGAAATAAAACAAAAAACAAACAGGGGAAACAAACAGGAGAAATCCGGCTTCATCGTCGACTCAACCGGAATCGCCAATGAAACTCCGGCTCAAAACCGAGAAACAAAACAAAAATCAAAACTCCATGAAACTCCGGCAAACTCATGCGACAAAGGGTCGAGAAATCGCGTCATTACTCCATGAAAGTCGACTCCATCAGCTCCGGTCGGCACTCAGCTCCATCAGATCGTCCGTCAAACAAAATCACATGGCGGCGCTGCGGTGCCGATTTAAATGCATTCCGTCACTGCTCCGGTGCTATTTAGGTGCCGCGGAGTGCCATGATTTTTAGCACTTCGCCTGCAGTTGTAATTCAGCGCTAATTCGGTGGAAATTATGAGCACAATCAGGTGCCAAACTAAGCCATGCCGGAGTTTGAATTTAACACCCGATGGAATTGTTCAATTCATGGCTCAAAGAATACACTTCAAAATCACGAGCAAAAGTGATTGCTAATTGCGCCTTGAATTATGAAGGAACTATATACCCAGCATATATATATATATAGACCAAGCAAAACCAATAAAACCATTTAATTGGTTTCCAAAACCATGGTCCAAACCAATGAATTCAATTTAGGTAGTCATATTGGTCTCATCAAATCTCAATGCCCCTTATGATGAGTCCACCTTCTCGGAATATCATGTAAAACTTAATATCAAATATTCCACTTACCAAATTTGAACCCTCCAATTTGACCCATTTCAAACCTTTTAGAAGATGATCTGATGCATTTCATCATTATTAGTCAAATGCCTCTTTCATATATTTCCATGACCACTTTGTAAATTCCTCATATTTATGCTTATATGTCAAATTATTTTACACATCTTACAATTTCATAAATACTCTTACATGTCTTACATGGTATATATGTTCTTACCAACATCATAATAAAAATATCAAATGACATAACATGTTATCCAAAAATTATTAAGATTCTTCATAAGTGAAGCACCATTTTCCATGTAACCACATATTTACAACATATTAAAAATATTAAATAAATACTATACTTTCCCAATTTAGAAAATACATAACACCTAATTTCCTAACAATTATTCACACTAGATTAAGTTTTTTTTTAAGTTATTTTCTTCTCAATCCTATACAGCCTTCAATGTTCTCACATCTTTTCTTATACCTTATATCTAACTCAATAAAATGAATTGGCAAGCTAAGCCATGTGAGTCGTTATAAAAGAGAGGACATCACTACTAGTCATGCTCTATCATAATCCAAGGTGGCCTATAGCGTTGTCACCTTTCCTATAATGTTATCATGAATCAACTAGAACCATCTATCTAATGTCATATCTAGACTTGTGATATCACTAATAACTCTACTATGTGCATATTCAATCCAATTAATTAAATGAGGATTCTTGCCAGCAATTGAATTAAAGGATTGAATGAATATGGATTTCAAACAAGTGAAAAGTATGTCCAATTTATATAGAACAAAACTACAAGTAACCACTGTATACTTAAGTATTATTGGTCCAAGAGCAAACATGGAATCGACCACTATCACTACTTATAGACCCAATTCTTGCTCAAATAAAATACAATAAAATAATGATTTCTTCCATGATAAAATAATAGTTTTTAGAAAATTATTAAATATTTATTTTGCAATATTTATTAGAATTTTTTAATTTGTATGTCATTTGCATAATAAAGTTTTAGAAAAATCTTCATAATTTCAAGACGCTTCAATATATAATCATTTTTACAAATTGAATGAAAGTATTTATCTAACATTCTATGTTAGTTGCCTCTATCCTCCCCTTAAATTCTATGGCTTTCCACCCAAACAAATCTAATTTTATGGTTAAAATAGAACAACCCAATATTTAGTTAATAAGTTATATTTAGTGGTTTATCATAAATTTTAATGTCACAAGATATGAATGCTAGTAGTTTTTCTTTTGAACTCTCTCTCTCTCTCTTCATATTCTTTGTGTGGAAGACCCCACACACCCGCATGGGTTCAGCACCGCATTCAATGCTACTTGATAAAATCATTCGACCATAACTTCTGTGCAGTTACAGCTGACGGAACCTGAGTCCACAGACTGGTAGCACTTGTGTAAGCCTCCATTATGAAATCTGCTCCCTAGCGAATTGCTTGGCATCATGTTCAGTTGTTTTGCCTAGATAACTGAGGTCAAATGATCTTATAAATGACGAACAAAGTGTTTTGGATCCAAGTTTTGATATTGAAGTCTCCGATCTGCTGATAAAGATTACTAAATGCAATATGAAAATGTCTAACTTTGGTGTTATGTCTGTGTCACAGGGTTTCCCTTCTTTAAAAATAAATAGAAGTGCCCTGCATACTAATCCTGAATCTCTGTATGACGGTTATGAAAGAGGTTATCTGTCTGTGTGCACAAGTAAGAGGTTGACGTGCAAAAAATGCATACATGAGAAATATGCTTTTACTGCAGAAAAGTGAGAACCCGCCTTATGAATAGAAAACGCTTTTAGATTATGAAACTGTATAAATGTTATACTTATTTGGTGCAGTTCCGTGTGCAAGAACTTATCACTGAATGGGTCCCACACATTCACCTGTCAACCGTCATCTTATTCACATGAATTGCATGATCCCCCTCATACCCATCATTTCTGTCTGTATTCGATATTCTGCATTTTCTATATAACATTTCTTGGTGGAAGGAATGTATGAGTATTGGCACTTCTGAAACAATGTTTACTCTTTCTTTTGCTAGGTTGGTGTTGGTCTTTGCAGGCTTAATTAGTGCACATGAGCTTGCAGCAGCTGCCATTCATGAAACTGTGGAAGCAATTGACTACCAAGATGCATTGGAAAAGGCTATTCTTTTCTTTGAAGGACAGCGCTCTGGAAAGCTCCCTTCAAATCAACGAGTTAAATGGAGGGGAGACTCTGCTCTTGCAGATGGCAGCCTTGGAAATGTAATCTCCAAAATGCATATAACAACAAATTTTAAATCAACGTGTTAAATGAATTGTTTTTTGATTTGATTTAGTAAGTTTTTTCTCTCAATGTTTTGTATCGAATTCTATAATTTATCATCAGAAATCAGAAAGCAAGAAAAGAGAAATGATAACTTTTCATTCCTGACAATGAATCATGCAGTTTGATCCAAAGCATGAAGATGGATCGTGGTTGAAGAAAAACATGTAGGAAAGGTTATTTTTCCTCTCTTGCTTTCTGATTGCTGACAGAAGATCATGGAATTTGATCTTAAAAGTGGATGAAAGACTCACACAATTAAATCCAGAAACAATTCATGTTAACTTGTTTATTTCAATTGAATTGTTTAGTTTGTCAGACTCAGCTTTTTTTGATGTGATAACACTGAGTATTACGTAATGGTTTCTCATATTTTTTATTCCTTTCTACACTTTTACACATTGAGTGGTTGCACAGCAAAGTTTTGAGTTAAGAACATCTTGATGACTGCTCTGTCTGTTGTGAAATCATGGTGCAGATGGATTTGAGTGGTGGTTACTATGATGCAGGAGATAATGTGAAATTTGTATGGCCCATGTCCTTTACAGTCACCATGCTTTCTTGGGCAGCAGTTCACAATAGACCTCAGTTATCTCAAGCAGAGCAACTGAACAACATGCTTCAAGCAATTCGCTGGGGAACAGATTTCATAATGAAGGCTCACACAAGTCCTACCACACTATGGACTCAGGTTCGTTATCAGCTGTAACTGTTCACATTCTTATAGCGCTGCTAATTGTAAATGTGTAATTGAATTTAATCAAATAAAGGGTTAAGATTACAGTTCTATTTAAATATAGAATTGTTCAGCCGTTAAGCAATCAATGATAATTATTCTATTTTTATTAGATTAATAAAAATTCACCTTTAACGGTTAGGACGGTTTGATGTTTAATAATAGAAAAGATTATATTAGTAAGATGTTCAACAGCTTACATCTGTTGTGCTCAATACCTGCTTAAAGCTAGCCCACAGTCCATATCGTTATTGTTTTTTCTTTATGGATTATTATGGTATGGTTAAAACAACACGTTTTAAACTTTGATTTGATTAGGTGGTTTATTTCAATTCAATCTAAAAGGTGGGTCTTATTGAAAAAGTCAGTAAACCACCTGATCTTACCCCATTTTCACTAACACTCCATTAATTTTGCCTTTTATATATTTGCAAGCAGGTGGGTGATGGGAACAATGATCATGGATGTTGGGAGCGACCAGAGGACATGGACACAACACGCACATTATACAAGATCAGCTCATCTTCTCCTGGATCAGAAGTGGCTGCAGATGCTTCTGCAGCTCTGTCATCTGCAGCCATTGTTTGGAGAAACTATAACTCTTCCTACGCAGCAAAATTACTTAATTTTTCTCAATCTGTGAGTGTAAATTTCAAACAAGATTGTTTGAACATACGCTGTTTACAACTATTCATAAAATTGGCCTCATATAAGAGCTTGTGTTATTCCATTGCAGCTCTTCAACTTTGCCAATAAATACCGGGGGTCCTATTCAGCTTCTTGCCCTTTCTATTGTTCCTACTCAGGCTACAACGTATGTATTAGTGTGCAGCTATTGAAATCTGCAGTTCAAACTGTAAAGAAAACCATGTTGAATGTGAATGTAATTAGATGTAATATATGTTGAGCAGGACGAACTGCTGTGGGCGGCAGCATGGCTTTACAAAGCGACAAATGATCAAACCTATTTAAAATTTGTTGTGGATAACCAAGGGTGGAGTCAGACAATGTCTGAATTTAGTTGGGATAACAAATTTGCAGGTGCCCAGTTGCTCTTGGCACAGGTAATCAACTCATATCAATTGGCTCTGTTTATTTCCCATAGTCATTGATTTGTTATCCTGACGAATGTTATTCAATAACACACAAGCTTCTGTAACAGGAATTTTTATCTGGTAAGAAATCCTTGGAGAAATATAAAACCGACGCAGACTCGTTCATATGTGCCTTACTGCCAACAAGTCCTACAAAACAAATTACAACTACTCCAGGTAATGCAATAGATGGTATAAACAAAAAAAGTTCATGTATGACGTGAGGAAATCAAAATAGAGACCACTTCCTTAAACTATACTATTCAAATAACCAACTAAAAGCCAGCCTTTTAGTTCTGGAATTAAATATCACACCATATTTGCAATCAAATAGTAATAATCTATTACATTGTCATCGCTGGAGTATAGAATTTTTTTAGATTTTCATCACTCTGGAGTATAGGTTTTTTAGATTTTTTTAATTAAAAAGCATATTAAAAATAAGAATAACATATTTTTACCTTTTTATGTCCGTATACAGTTAAGTACTTTCTTACTACAATCGTAAGCAATGTTTAAGGTGAGTGCCTTTCAGCATGCCCTTTTCTTCAATTTTTTTTAATATTTGTTCTTCTTTGTGGTATATAAATAGTACAAGTCTTGTTATATTATAGATTAGGATCTGGTAGTTGAGGATTTTAATTTTGTATCTGTCAAAATCATGTGACAATTTAGAATCATTCTAAATGTTTTAGAGTAGTTTATTTGGTAAGACCTCTGTTTATAACTAAGATTTGAGGTTCATATTACCTATCAAATATGATGTCATAGTAATATGTTTTTTATTAAAGTGTTTAAAAGAACCAAAACAAAGATAGACAAATAGTTGTGTATTAAGTCATATTTTGTTTGTGGCTGATGTGACATCACATTATTTGTTATTTCTTAGATCTGAAGAATAAGATCATTCAATTACCAATATTCATAACCAATACTAATAACTTCGAAATTACAACTATTAATCTTATACTAAACTAAAAAAATATTAGATTTTAAATCAACAAATACTAAAACCAACTTTATTCAATTTCTCTCCAATGATAGAGAGCAGAACCTGTAAGGCACATTTTTTAAAGCTTTTTTAAATAGTTTTTAATGTTTCCATTCAGAATACACACAAGTTTTCGACAATTGGACGTAATTTAAAGTTTTTTTAAGAGTTTTTAATGTTCTCTCCAGTAAGGCACATTTACCCAGGAATCGAAATGGAATGTGCAGGGGGTCTTCTATTCATAAGAGATAGCAGCAATTTACAGTATGTAAACAGCGCTACATTTGCAATGCTAGTATATTCCAACATTATCAAAGCTGCAAAGGTCTCTTCCATATCCTGTGGTGGTGTGTCATTCAAATCTTCTGACATTCGACGTTTTGCTAAAAGCCAGGTTCATTATACATAGACTTCTGACTCATTCCGTATTCCATCTGAAGTTAGAATTTGGAATTCTAATTTGTAATTTAATCTTCCATCCTAGTGAATGAATGATTGTAGGATGAAGCACCTTTTTTCTAAGAAATAGATGTTAATTATTTTTCCTTACATTTCTATACCAGGTTGATTACATCCTAGGTAAGAACCCATTGAATATGTCCTACATGGTAGGTGTGGGAAGCAAATACCCACAAGAGCTTCACCACAGAGGGGCCTCCATTCCATCAATCCATGTGATGCCCAACAAGGTAGATTGCAACGGGGGATTCTCAGATTGGTACAACAAAGATTCAGCCAATCCCAATGTGCACATAGGTGCAGTTGTAGGAGGACCAAGTTCAGATGATAATTTCAGTGACAAGAGATCAGATTATAGCCATTTGGAGCCAACCACATACATTAATGCGCCTTTCGTTGGATCCCTCGCTGCCATGCTCCCACGCCGTCTACATCTTAATGCCCACCATCAGAATGCGTATGTAGCTCATCATACTTGACTCTACTTACACCTTATGAAGCTCAATAGCTATAAAATAAATTTAACTTTCAGAATTATGTTAATGTACCACACGTTTTATTTATGTCTATATCACTGTAATGATGACCTCTGCCTTGCGCAGAGGCTCATGAGATGGGCATTATCTATTGGGTGATGTCTATTAGGTATCAAGATGTACATTTGACGTCTATTCAGATATCAAGATGTATTTTTATTTTTAATTAATTACTAATATGATCAAAGATACACTCTGATATCTAGATAGACAATACATACCCACTGAAAGTGGTCACAGGGTTCTTCCTAATCAATGATGTCATGATGTCATAATATTTTGAAGCTCCATTATTACTGATTATGTTTTAATAAAATAAATAAAATTTAAGTTCATCACCCTTGAATTATTTATGGGAAATTTGTTATTTTTAAGCAGAAAGTCTTTATGCATGTCAACGGATTTTGATAGATTATCAGAAAGTTTTGAGCATTAATTGAGAGCAAGGAGCATTGCATTATTGGTTACTATACACTCAAAGCAATTTGGTAAACTAAAAACATATCAAACTCATATAGTTCATGAAAAGATAATTAACTCCATTTTCCCCAAAAATTTGTCTAATGTAGCAATCAATCTTCTTCATGTAGGATTCACATGTTTGTAGAATTGATAAGAAATATTTTAAGCTAAAGCCAAATAGATAAAAAATTCATTCAAGTTGATGGCTCGCACAATTAGTAAATGAGATTTCCATGCTAATTGATAGTATTATGTTTTTTAACTGATGGTGTTATGCTATTTTTGGTTCACATTTGTTATATAGCATTACATCATCTTAATTTTTGTGAGGTTTTTTTAGTAGATGGATTGAAATTTAGATTTTTCAACTTCAATTTTATTAGTATTTTAGATTATATTTTATAATTTAATATATGATAAGAAAAAAAATTATAAAAAGATCATAATATTAGTTTAATATAAAATGACAAAAAAATATTTAAGAAATATAAAACTTAGAGAAAGGGGTTAGAAAAATATATATAGAAAACTTAAATTTCAAACCTTGATGAAATGAGAAGTTTTATTCTCAAATCAAGCTATAATGGGTTATCTTGAAACGGTCAGGCTTAGCCGGCACACTCTAAGGGTACACTCCCTTAGGTGGCCTAGCCTGTGGGTCCCATGAAGTGACATTTATGTTCTCTATCATTTCCACATTTCTATTTTCGCGGGATTTCGTCCCGTAAACATTCTTAATTATTTTCTTTTCGGTAGTAATTCGTTTTACTCCCACATTCTCAGGGGATTAAATATGGTGGAATAAACTACTATGAATACCCCATATGAAGGAAAATTGAAGCACAGGATTTTAACAAGAAAACTATTATTTAAGCTTATCCTAAAATTGCATTTATTCATTATTCTTAAGAGACAAATTAGGTGTAAGGGTAGTTTAATTAGAGCGAATAATTATGTTTTACTACCTTCTTTATTAAAGTATGTAATAAAGCTTATATTGTAATTTAAAATATTTATTATTTATTAATAAATATATAATGAAGGATTAGTTATAATAATGTTAATATAAATTTTTTTAATTATAAAATAAAATAGATATAAATATAATCTATATTTATTTAAAAAATAATAGTAATTAAAAAAAATTAAATAAATGAAAAAATATAATATAATTTTTAAGTAAATAAAAAAATTAATAATTTTTAAATAGTTTTAATTTTTTAAGCATTTAATTGTGTTTAAATTTTTATATATGATCATGATATATAAAATAGTTCTTAAATAAATAACACGAAAACATGTATAAATGGAAGCACAAGCATAAATTTATTTTTCGACAATGTTTTGGTACATATGTATTTTGATAAATGTCATATTCTAATGTAAATTTAGACACATTTACATAGATTTTACCTCACTTTTATCTACACAGCATATCACTTAATGTTCTCATACATTTGATCTATCCTTCTAATTATCCATAATAATATATGCATTGATTCTCAAACTCAATGTTTATCATGATCTATTACATCTATCTAATCCTAGGTCAAGTCCATAATCATAGGGTGATCCGCATAAGAATGAACTCAACTTGGCTAAATTCAAATTGGCCTATTTCCCCCTTTTTCCTTTCTCACCTAAAGTTGTGTGTGTGTGGGTGCTTATGTAAATTATTATGTATTGGTATAAAAAGATTTGTTTCCATTCATTTCAAACAACACACACATTCAATTATCTCTCATTCTAGGAGGATTTACAAGGTCAATGAATAATAATGCATTTAGATTTTTTGCTTAAAAAGGAGTGACAAGTCTAATTTCTAACTAAATTATCTATTACAATTCATTAAATTAACATCCTTAATTGGCTTGGCATAACAAAAAATAATGATATTTCATCAATTTGGAGAATTTTTTCAAAAGATAAATGGTTAAAAGGGAAAACTAGAACAATATAACAATGTATATGAAAGAGAAGTTTTGAAACAAATTTGCAAAAGGTTTCTTAAATGTAAATATATAGGGGAGAGGGGCCTATAGTGGAGCGGGATCCATAGTTCAGTAGTCATTAGTGGGACCATAGTGGAGCACCTTAATATCCAATTACAAAACACTTTTTATCCATAAAGTACACAAACTGAAAAATCATGCACGATGCCACATCAGCACACCAATAAAACATGACTTAGTGCACCACTATCGGTCTCACTTTTTTTTGGGCCTTTTTGGATACCTCAACAAAAAACATGTTGATGTGGCATCATATTTGATGATGTGGCCCTAAAACAAAATATAGAAGCATGTGAGTTGCCAAATAAACTATTGCAAAAAATTGGGAGTGATTTGAAATTTCCACATAGGATTTTAAGAAATGTGAAGTTAGGGTTCTCCACTATGGGACCCTCTCCCCTACATGTTTTTTAATTAATGGGTCCATTATCTTGTTCAAAAATAAAATTAAACAATTTTAAAATATGATTAATGTGTATTATTTCATCATGCATTTATATATCTATTGAGCATGTATTTTCATGTCCTCTTTTTATAAGTTCGCTTTTTTGTGTCTTTTTTACATAGCTTCTTTATATAAATCTAGTTTGATGTGATCTCTTAAGTTTTCTATTATATTTTCAATACACTCGAAGTCATCAATATATACTTCTTAATTAACATTTTTCATCAAAATCATTTTTCCTCAATGTATGCATGGCTAAATTATTAAAATAAATTAAATTGTACATTATTGAAGTATTCAATTTACAAATCACACAAGTTTTGCAAGTCAAACTATGATATTCTTTGTAATTGAAGGGATAAAAGTGTATATTATAGAACTTACACCTTTTTCTATACCATTTTTCACATACATCATAAATACTCAGTGATCCATTTAGTGCACAACACCCATTAGTAATCTACCATTATAAACCACCTCAATATTTTCCATTGCACAATCCAAAAAATTTAGCCTCCTTGGACTAGATTGTTTTGTGGGATATTGTCTACCAACTTTAAATTCACCTTTTTCTTCCCCAAAAGTCAAACCTTTCACAAAATATTCATAAGCATATTGGATCTCATGCCATATATTTCCAATTAATGACCATGGACATGTATTTAAGGAAATTTCTTATGACACATCAATCCATCTACCAATGAATCAATCACAAAAGATAAAATATAGTTTGAAAAAGTATTCAAAAGTTAATTCTTTATACTACACTAGTCCACTAGCACGTCATATTTTTCATTTGCATACCTTATTTGGCATGTTTGTGATACCTTATTCTATTTTGTGTTCTTGAATTTCATCAATGGTAGCCAAAGAATCATCTTGGAATAAGTCCTACCATACTTCTAAGCATGACCAAAATCAAAATAAGTACAAAAGATAGAGGTAAGTAAGGTTTGCAGACTTGCATCAACAAAGGACTAAGCCACAAAGTGACCTTCAACTCTAAGATTCAATTTTTTTGTTGCACAAAATTTTTACATTCATTGCCTTTGCTTCTCCAAATTCTTCTCTTTAATGTATTGAATGGATGCTCCATGATATTTCTTCATCTATGTGTTCAATTTCTTACTTTCATAATTTTTCCTCATTCATTCCCTTTTCTTTGTATTATCAATTTCATGCTCTTCTGATGTTTTTCTTTGGTCGTTTCCTTATCATGATGTTTAATTCTAAATCAATCATGAATAATGCAAACACCACGGAAGTGTAGCAAATTTTTTTTTAAAGTGTAATTATAACATGTAATGTGAACTACACTTAATGCATACATCCTCTAAGGTGCACGACAATGCTTACATTTGAATTCCATAACTTACATAAGTAAGCTAACCATAGCATATAAAATTATACTCATGATATAAATAAGATACATTCAATAACATTAAAATCATCACATAAGAAATAAAGCACATTAAAGATTCATTCTTACATTGCATTCATTCAATATAACATTTACAAGACTCATTTCCAAAATGAGGTAGATCATACATTAAAGTTACAATTACAATGTTACAAAATTCCTCCTCGAATAAAATGAGGACTAGTACAAATACAAAGTATCCAACTGATACAAATAATTCATAAGAGAAGGAACATATCCACTGGTACACACAAGCTCTCCAATCTGGAAGATCCCGCTATCACGAACAAGAACTGGGGACCCAACGGTGTAAGGTGCACATTCCACCCAACCAAGTGCTACCCGAACGCCCACCCCCTGTGCTAGGAGATAGTAAAAGGACTACCTAGGAAAAACCAACAACCTCTAGACACAGGAAAACTCAAGACTAAACTACACAAGTACAATGCATAACATGAAGGTTACATTGTTTCTAGAGTAAAAGAATCAAGTACATCAAGTGAACATGCATATTGTTGTCATAGGAGGAGTGTCACACATAATTTGCTATGGGTTACCCTGGCGTAACCTTCCTAGGCTACTGGACCCCCATCTTGGGTTACCCTAGCTGCCTCTACCGGCCACCGGACCCCCATTCTAGGTTACCCTGGCTGCCTCTACCGGTCGTCGAACCCCCATACAAACTAACTTTATTATTATGAGAATTACCCATTCCCTTAATTCTTTTAAGTTATCACTTGATTAAACCCTCAGTGAGATACCCTGGCACCCCTCTGTGTGTTGGACCCCCAACTGAGAACCACTCCCCTACCAACAACACAAAAATCTAATCCACAACCAAGGATAAACACTGTGCGCATACGGATATCAAATCCCAATATAAGAGGCAGCACATCTCGTTTGTAGTAATTGGGTGTTTAAACTGAATCACACATCAGGTGTTCAAACTGAACTACAACCATGTGCACTACCCAAGGTTAATCAAAGGTTGAACCACATAATACAACAACCCTCTTCATAATACAACAACATCTGGAAGACTTACATACATTACTAACCCAAATTTCCCAACTAACGTGAATAGAAGAAAAGACAACTTAAAAGCAATTCAGGAAAATAAATAAACTACCATTAGGATTTCTTAAATCCAAATTCATTTTAAGAAAACAATAATACATTGCTTGAATTAATTCAACTTAAACATAATTTCATTTTCAAACAATAAGGAAATTAAATCTAATTATTATTTTTATTTCATAATTACATAAAAATAAAAATCATTTCATTTCAAATTATCCACTTTGTGCATTTTAAGAATCTAATAAAACCAAATATCTAATTAAACGAATATATTTAAATATATATAATTAAATACTTATTAATACATATAATTATATATATAGATAAATTAATTATTTAATTATTCTAAAATAAATTACAATAACCAGTAGTGCAAATATATATATATAATATACGATATATATTATAAATAATATATATTATATATAGTATATATATAACATATATATATTATATATTATTAAAATAAAAACCAAATATAAAAATTGAATCGCATTTAACAAAGCCTGGGCAGACAGTTTCTGGAGGCTATGCAGGTTTTACAGCTAATACATTGGTTGTGGGGCTGCCTTAGCAGCCAACCCCATGTGAGGTGTGTTGTGGAAGGCAACGTTGGCTGCTTATGAAGGCAGCGACGCTACCTCCACAATCGCCTCCCTATGGGGGCGGCTATGGGGGCAAGCCCCCCAGCCTCCCAAATCATTTTTTTTCTCGTGTTTTCACAATTTCGCCATACAACGATTCATAGAAGATTTCATTTCTCAAGAAATTTTACAGAGGAAATTTAACAGGGATATATATATATATATATTTGTGTGTGTGTGTGTATTATATAGATATATATGTATATATTGAAATCAAATTCAATTGCCCAGAAGGAAAATTTTAGTAAAATTTTCTACAGAGGAATATTTCAAATTCACTAGAGGATCATAAATCTTTCCCAACCCAAATAAAACTAATTGCGAAAACTAAACTAAACTAAAATCTTCTACAAGGAAAGATTTACAAATTAGCCAAAGGTTTTCAATTTCAATCCTAGAGATTTCCCAAATCCTCTATTGTTTTCCTTTTAAATTGTCTATTATTTAAAAACAATTTCCCTACAGAAGCTTTCAACAATTTTCTACATAGAAGCTTTCAATCAATTTTCTACAGAAGCTTCTAAAAATTCACGGCAATTTTCCAAACAACCTTTCAAATTTACAAAATAAAATTAAAGCTTCTACAAAATTAACAAATCCTCTTGTACAGACAATCTTTCAATTTTACAAAAATAAAGCAAAGCTTCTTCATAAATACATAAACTTCTTGCATAGACAATTTTTTCCAATTTTGCAAAATCAATTAATACAATAAAGAACCTATTTCTGGATGCTTGGGGAAATGAAGATTGAAGAAGAGCTTCGCCTGCAGATTCCTATTTTCCAAAGCTTCTACCAAAATGACCACTTCCAAAAAGAACCAAAAACTTCCCGAGAACTGCTTCCCCCAAATTTTCAACAACTATTTTCTAAAAAATAACTTTTTCCTCATTCCCATGAAATAACCTCTTTCCTCTTTCAGTTAATCCCAATATTCTCTCTGAGAAATCATTCTCAATCAAAATCTTAAATTAACTTTTCTAACACACATGTCAAATATCAAATATAACCAACTCTTAGATATTTCCTCTAAGATATTAAGCAATTTAATAATTAAAAACTCACATAATAATTTCAAATTAAATTTAATTTAAATTAATTAATTAAATTTAATTATCTTATAAAATAAATTTAATCTCAAAGATTAAATTACTTTACAAAATAAATTTAATTTAATTAATTAAATTAAATACAAAGCTTCTAATAATATTAATCAAAATTAATTAAATAATCACTAAAATCATTAAAAGCATTATTTAACATTAATTTCCACATAATAAACCTTGCAAAATAATTTAATAACAAGGAAAACAGGGACAACATGACAACTCAACAAAACCAGATAAAGACTAACGACACACTGTGAGTAGGGTTGTCGCTTGACAAGGAAAACCATGTTACTATCTCCCAATCAACTATACCGTTGGGCAATGGAAACGCTCAAACCTGTGAATCCAAGTGGAGCCGATGTCCTGTACCTGCAATCCTGCAATCAAACATATTGATAGGATGTTGTTAAGTCCCATTACTTTAGAAGATCAAATTCAATATGTCAACCAGGTAGTGTTCAAGGAAATTTGCAATAGAAGAATTCTAGATTATATCCCTTAGATTTTTTAACTTCTTATAACAACTAATATTAATTCTAACCTAAGGCCGTCTAACTATAAAATTGTAAAACAACTTATCCTAAAGAAAGCAGGAAATATTTAAACTAAAAAGCACAGAAAAACTAATTTAGAAAGCATGTCAACTAAATTAGTAAGTACAAAAACAACTAAACTAAAGAACTGATAAACTACAGAAGCCGAAAAGCTTATAAACAATCCATAAAACATCTTTCCTAACAGTAAAGATTCTAACAGTTAACAATAAGAAACTACGGAAGTGTAAGACAACAAATACTTTGAAACTTAGTCACCACAACAATAAACTCAACAATTTCTTACAGAACATCTGTTTATGCAAATAGAGTAACAGAAAAGAAAGTACTTATCTATTTAAGTTATCTTCCCTCGAGTGGCCAGCTCGCAGGCTTTTACGTTTATTCTCAACTCACATACACAATTAATTCAAGAACACTTCCACTAAACATAATTGTCATCCATAACTCACAACTCAGGAATTTCTATAGAATAATCACTTTATTCATGAGCTCATAAAATATATTAATAGCATAAGATTACTTTTGTCACTATATATTTTACTCCTGGAGATTACGTCTTTTATAGAAAAACTCTAACTAAATCCTATATTTCAGATGGTATAGATAACAATTGAAAAATTCTATAACAGATTTACGAATAACTTGTGTGTCTCTAAACCCATTACAACAGTATTAAAGAGGCTCAAGTCAAGCCATAAAATTTTTGTATTGAAAACATAATAGAAATTAAGACTTTAAAAGTAACTATATCTTTGGTCCATCATCTTAAAGTTTTGGAGCACGTTCCCAACGCACACCTTCAACCTGTTCTGGAGCACGTGCTGGCTAAATGCTTCTAATCTATCACTTGATGACTGATTATTATCCTACAAAACACTTAAAATAACCCATTAAATTTGTATTGGAAAAATACTTCAATAAATCAAAAGAAATAAAGTTTGTAAAATTTATCTTCAAAAATCAAGCAATTATTTCTCCTAAAGTTTAATTAATTGGCAGAGGATAGGAACTTTGTATATATGGAGTAAGCTTTTATTATGTTATTATGATGAGATTATTTTTACCTCATAATTTCCTCCCCTTCCTAATTTCTGGTAGGTCCTCCTACCCCTTGATTATAACCCTGTCCTCTGTTCCATTCTTCATATTTAGCACTAACATCATACATATCCCTTGTTGTTACATCAAAGTTTATAGGTGCATGATGGAAGCCTCTATGGTAAGCAACTCCCCCTTTCCATTCACTAAAAAATCTATCATCTTGATCTAAATTGACATGAAAAGCAGGCGTTGGATATAACAATAACGAAGGTCTATACCTCATCCCTATCCACTTTGTTCTGAGACCTTCCAGAATTTTGGCTAAGGCATCTACTCTTCTAAAATCCCATCTGATACTAAGGGGAGAGATCACTTCTCTTTTCTTTAGATATACTGGTAACGGAGTATATCTCTCTTCACAAGCGTGCCAGGCTTTACCAATTGATTTTTTCCCCTAGTCCATGAAATGATTATAATAGATTCGAAGACTTTCATCATATCTCCCTTTCATTTTTTCATCCAATAGGAGAGCTAAAAAGGTTTTCTTAAAAGTTGCAGGTCTACTATTGGGGGATCTCATTTGAAGACCCACATTTTTCTCTACCTGGGTATATTCTCTATTGCATTCTTTCCAATGCATTTGATTCCTCATGGTGGACAACAAAGATCTCAATTGCACTTCTCCAACAAA